>APFE030601635.1:76797-119304 GCA_000404065.3 Pinus taeda | reverse complement strand
GCTGCCCCAAGCTGACCTTTCTTGATCTCTGTCTGAATGCAATCATCCCAAAACCTCTCCCATGTGGGAAGGGTCTCAAGTGCACAAACCCCATCAGCAAAGTTCATCCATGAATGGGGGAGGCCATTCACTGTAATCCGCACCAACTCAGTGGGTGGAACGGTCTCTCCAATTGCTGCCAACTCATCTCTCACATTAGTAATCTTTGTGAGATATCCAACTGCACTATCATTACCCATTTTAATGTTCTTCAGCTTCTCCTTCAGGACCATTTTCTGGTTCTCATTGGTACTCTGGTAGAGATTGGACAACATTGTCCACATCTTATGGGCATTGCTCTTTCCTCTCACATGAGGAATGCAATGGTCTTTGAGTCCGTCTAGAATCAGCCTCTTACCCTTGTTGTTCTTTTTATTATAATCAGCCAACTGAAGAGCGTCAGTAGGTACAACAACAGGTTTCTGTGTGGTATGCACCATGATATCCCAGACTTTTGCCTCCTCAAAAATACTCTGCATTCTCTCCTTCCAAACGTTGTAATTTGTATGCCCATCCAGCCTATCCTCCACCCTCAATCCCAATGACATCTTGTTGTCCTAAAACTGGAAAATAGCACTGCTGTAGTAAAGATAAAATTGTTTGTGAAAAATCTGCTTGCTGGAATTTTCTGAGTGAAAAATCAGCATGCTGTAATTTTCCTCCTTGCTGTCCCAAACTGCACTTCAGCACTCAAGCTCTGATACCATGTAGAAATTTCTCATTTCCCACCCCGGTTTTCAGTTTCACCGTATTTTCTCCAGATAGTTAAAATGCCCTTCCCACTATCCATACATTTTTAACAATTAAAAAAATAATTTTTTGCTGAAAGTTTTACAAAATGCTGAAAAAATTGCATAAAATAAAAAACTCAGCAGTACAAATCGTGATTTAAACACACCTTTGAACACAGGTTGCTTTTGCAGTCAATGTGACCCTAAAAGAAAAAACTCCTTATCAAAACTCTTGGGGGAAAACCAGTTCGAGAGCTCTTCTTTATTTCTGAAAATGCATTTTTTACAGTGAGAAATATTCAGCAAAAAATCAGCAAGCAAATTTACAACTTATCTCTTTTCTCGTGCCTCACAGCAAACTGGAAATTACAGCAAACAGGACAACAATAAATGTTGTACAGCCTCCTCGATTTTCGTGCCCACTTTCAGCCTTAAATGTTGTTGTACGGCCTGCAATAAATGCGTTGTACGGACTGCAAACCAACTGTACGGATTTCTAGAAAATCGTGCCAAAATCAGCCTTTCACTGTGTTGAATCAGCGGTACAAATCTGCTCAACTGCTGCCTTGAAATGTGTGCCAAGCTGTTGTCTCCTTCTCCTCTTTGTCCAGAAATCTCCCTTGCTCTCTTGCTCTCCTTCTCTCAATCTGCTCATGAAAGAATGAATGACTTCTTGCCTCTTTTTCCTCCTTTAATCTAATTCTAAGTGACTTTTGGGTAACCTCTAAATCTAATGGCTGAAATAGATTGAGATCTAGGGCTGAGATTAAATGCTCATTTAAATCTCACTTTTTATTTTTTAACTCACCCCACTTTAATAAAGACCCACTTAGTCATTTATTTCCAAAATCACTTTTCCTTTCTAATTTTACATTAACTTTATTAAAGTCACTTTAAAATTAGACTTTAGTAACTTTATCACTTAAAGTCACTTTTAAATTAGATTTAACTTTATAAAAATTATAAAGTTACTTTAGGAGAAAAATTAAATTCTTTTGGACACTTTTCCCTAGGCCAAAGATCAAAGCCTTAGGGAACCACCTGTCCTCCAGTACCAAATTTCAACACCTACATGCCAATTGAATGGTAACATACTTGCGTGATACTAAAGGAACTCACTCTACCCACTAGCCAAGTTCCTCTTGGCAATCTGAGGGAGCACTCTGGGCCTTGATGCTCTCTGGGCCACTCTCCATAGCCACATTACATGGCCCTTGGTTAATATCTTTGACCTGTCAATATCCTAACCTATGGAGAATGCTTGCCCCTTGATGCTACAACATCAACACTCCCTCGACTGAGGGAATCTTCTCAACTAATCTAAGCTTGTCCCTGAAGGTATACAAACTTCACCCTAGGACAGGGTTTGTGAGAATGTCAACATCCCGCTCATCTGTAGAAATGCATTGAAGCCTTACTACTCCCTTTTGTACCATGTCCTAGATGTGGCGGTCCCATGATGTCGATGTGCTTTGACCTGTCATCACAGTGGTCTCCTGCCCCTGATCAAACTAGCTGCAATATACTTAGCCTCTGCAATCCTGAGTGCAACAGATGTCTACTTCTTGCCCAAGCAAAATCTAAACTGAATCATCATCCAAATGTGCTCTTCCTGTCTTCAACATTCTCTGTGTAAACTTAATCTATATATCCTTGCAGTTGTCTTGTAGTTGCTTCTTTCGCTTGAACCATCACCACAACTACTTGACACTGAAGCAGATCCTGATGTGACAATCTAGGTTCTCCCTATGCCACTTAGCTTCTTTAGATTAGTTACCATGGAAGTGACCATGGATTGGTTGTCCATCATCCCAATTCTTTGAAGGATTGTGATAATATGCTTACTTGGCTTTTGCCACTCTTCTAGTTCGAAGAAGTAGTGTATCAGCCAAGATTCTTCATCTGGATGTCAGAGGTCAACTCCCTCTGACACTGAAGAAGGGATTGATTGTTTCGTCTATCACATAGGCAAATCCTCCTACCATTGTTGCTCGCTCTATCACGTGAGTCCTACTCCCGTTAGAAACAATTCATATCATAACAGAATCAACAGATATCCATACATCCGAGAATACCATGCTTGAGGTTCGTACAAAGCCTTCTTTAGCAAATGTCTCCTCATAGTCCTCTCCCTCTTTCTGGGAGAATCCTCATGAATCTTTCTTTGTACTTCTCTCTATTGCCATCTACCGCATACTGCATCTTGTAGATCCACTTGGAAGTCACCAATGGCTTCTCTTCATCACAATTTCCTCCACCATTACATCCTTCAAACTTGTTGGTCTCCCTGCTCCCTCCGAACTAGGATGTCTTCTGGTCATCAAGGATGATTCTAGATGTCCGTACAATTTCTCCCTTTTGAAAACAAATCACTCTAGAAGAATCCTCTTGTCACAAGCTTTGCTTTGTTCTTCTCAATGCTTTCATTTGTTGCCAGAGCCTTGCCAGCCTCTACGATGTACCTGCAACCCTCACTAGGAGGTCATGGAAGAGATGGTTAAATTCTTGCAAAAGAAACAAAGACAAGAATCTGACTAATAGTAAAACAATAATAATCAAGAAAGAGAGCGGTATAGAGTACTTATCTTTTGTTTTGAGGATTGAAGGGAAATTGTCAACTTGCTCTTGATCCTTGCCTTCTTACATCCATCTGCAAACTCATCATCCTCTGATACTCTGAACTTGTAGGGATAATAGGAAAGAACATAATCTGATGAAAAGAACATCCTAAGACTTGGATTAAATTGATGCGGCACTATAATTTAAAAAAAAAATTGGAGATTCTCATCTTTCATGCCTTCAAATGCTTGTGGGGCCCTGTTTGTGTTGTTATCTATATTGAGGAAGCAATATTTTTGAGAGCTAATTCAAGGATTGCGTAACACTACTTCTCTTTCTTTATGTTCCAGTTGTGGCTTTGAACTACAACTTTTGAACTTTAAAGCTACTACTTGTAAGGATAATAGACAAGAAAAGTACGTTGAAAAAACATCTTGAGAAAAACTTGGAAACTTGGAATAATTTGATACGGGAGATTGAATTTGTCAATTGATCAAAGAGATGTGCTTTAGAATTTTCAAAAGCTATTCAAGTGCGCTAAGCATCATTTTTGTGCCTCCTAATGCTTGTGGGTAGTGTTGATACTTTTAAAACTCGGCCAACTCAGACTTGGACTCAGCTAAGTTGACTGAGTCGACCCTTGAGGGTACTGTCTTGGCCTTCAAATCGGATGAATCACTGGTTTGGTACAAAACCGACTGGTTCAGTTCCAAACTTGTCCAGCTTTGTTGAGTTGATACTGGTTCAATGCCTAATCGAGTCGATACTGGTTTATTGCCCAATCTCAAACACTACTCATCAAGTCTTATTTTAGGAGATGCATTTAACTAGTTTAATAAACTTAAGTACTTTACATTTTCTCATGGTTATACGAGTTCTTAGAAGGTAAATTTGCATACCATACTGTTGTTTTGTAGAAAATACGTGCAGAAAGGTAAATCAAGATCACATGCATAGGTATGTCAATAAATTTAGATTTCAATAACATACTACTGGATGAAAACAAATTTTAATGGAGTATACCTGGTTATAGGGTCGCATAAGTAACGTAAGGTAAACAGAACTTGCATATTTTGTCTCTACTATAGTGGATTGGAATCTTTAAAATGTGTACTTTCCTTAATGTTTTATGTATTTTTCTAGTGAACTGAGCTAAAACATTAAAACCAATCCGATTCTGAGCTGAGTCCAAGCCAAGTCCAAGTGGACCCCTTGACCAATTCTAAACCCGACTCCAAGTTTTAAAAAAATTGTTTCTAGGGCCGCTGTTGGTTGTGTCATTCTCTTTCAAAATGAAGCAACATTTTTGAGACACTAAATAAAGGGATGGTTTAACTCTGATTCTCTTTCTTTATGTTCAGGTGGTGGCTTTGATCTATGGATCTATTCATTACAAGATTCAATCTACTTCTGACGAAGGAGCAAAAAATTTTCATGCTTTGAATTTTAGCACGTACCTTTCTGACCTTTTTTCACTTTATTTGCTTGGTTGAAAAAGATTTTCTGTATTCATCCAGTTTAGTGATAAAATCATAGGGTATAAATTGATTAAAAAATAACTGTTTTGTGCATTTCACAAGGGAGGAGAGTGGATGGTGGCTTTTTCCCACAACGCTTCTTTTATGCAAATGTGTGCAAGCTCCCATGGTGGATTGGCATATTGCCAATTTAGAGATTCAAGATCGCACCTTATACAGCAAGGACCCAGCAAAATTTTGGGAGTCATGAATTTCATCCATATTAGACAACTTTGAAGTTTGCTACTTTGAGATCTAGTCAGAGTGTCCTGATGCTGTCAAAAGTTTAAGAAGGGGCATATGCTTTCCATCTGGATGGCATCAATTAGATGGTTGATTTTTCTTCTGTATACTTGGATGGTGCATTGATTTTTAGCTAGCATGCTTCTCCAGTGGGATTATTCTAAAGTTTACAAGAAGCAAAAGCTTGAGTGATCTCAACGTAAAGAGGCTTGATAGTTTTCCACCTCGTAATTCTGCTAAATATGCCTCCATTGTATTCGAGAAAAAATTATGTTGATATTGTATAGTAGTGTTCTATTATTAAAATTTTGATCTGTGAATTCTTCAGGAATGCATCCCTTCAAGTATCTCGGGTAATTCGTGTGCAGGTGTTTTACTTTTAATACCAACTGCTGTGTAACATAGAAATGCTCTGCGATTTGTGATTTTTGCACGTCCAAGTGCGTGACCAGGCAATTTTTTCTCATGGCCTGGAATTGTTTAATACTTTTTGAGATGAATGTATAATTGTACAATGTACAATAAAGTTTAGCATGATATGATGTTTATGCAAAACTGTAATTGCAGATCTAACCAACGAAAGGATGTACCCTGGTCCAGAAAGGACCAGAAATGTGTCTCTTGAGGGAATTTTTATGAATTCAGAAGATTCATTATTATAAAGACAATTTACCAATATAATAAAAGGGAGATTCCTATGCATTTTGTGTGTGAGGTGGCATAGCCTTGTTACTGTTGAGTGCTGCTTGAGAAAACTATTTAGTATTGCGTTGCTCCTAATAGACAATGAATTTGCGTAGTTCTTCCATAGATTTTTGCAGATCACTATATTATCTAATCAGTGACTTCTTTAGATGGTTTTCTCCTTTGTAACATGTATTCTATTGGGAAATTTTAACATGTATTTTACAGGGAAATTTTATGTTATTAATAAACTCAGATTCCTTTGATATTTGTCGTATAGAATGTATAAAGATTTCAAAAAATGGTTTGCAATATGTCCTCATATACAATGCAGACTTAAAAAGTTGCCCAACATTGGCTAATCAATTTAGAGGAAGGTCAACTTTACCTATTTTGCTTAGTGTTGTTCAAGAGTAAAGAAAGTAGTGGAGGTGACAACCCTGCTTGGCTTTTAGCACGTTTGTGTAGATTAAGCTATCGTTTTATGAGAAGGATAAATGCAAGATTGTTTCTTATCTTTATTAACTTGGGTGAGATTAGGAGGAATTCCGTGGACTAAACGGTGTTGGCAGAACAGTTGTGATTTGATATAGTTTAATGTCGTTGATATAGTAATTTAAACCAAGAAATATATTTTATATAAGTTATTATAGAGGCTGTATCCAAGTGCAGACAAACATGCAAAAGAACTCTTTGTAATCTCCGAATAATTGTTAATACAAATAACGTATGGCTCTTAATCTCATTGGCTATGTGATATCATATTTTAACATGATCTTGGAGCTGCCAAAGGAGTTTGGGAATGGAGAATGATGTGGAAAATTTAAGATAAATTTTAGTATGTAAATGCTCATTTATGGTAAGGTGGAGACCAAATAACTATCAATCATTTTAAGGTGGAAATGAAATAATTTATATTTGTTTAGTGGGATGGAATATTTAAAAAATTGCCTTTGTCCAAAAATCTACTAATAATTGAAGATATTTTTGAATAGTACATGATATGTTTACATCAATAATGTTTGGTGTGATGGAATATTTAAAAGAAAATTGTTTTGCCTACGAATTGCTTTTAATTGAAGATTAATTTTGAAGAGTACTTAAGATTCAATGTTTTGTAATATGAAAACAAGTATCTCTCATTGTGTAGAAGATTAAATATCATATCTTATTAGTGGTCAATACAACATTAATGTTGTAACAAACATTGAAGTTTTATTTCATAATATTAGTTGTTTTGGGTTTCAAATACTAAATTTGTAATTCTTTATTAAAAATTTTGAACACTTAAATCAAGGAAAAAATGAAATGATATTAGTGTAAATGATTAGTCAATTTCCACAAGGAAAAAATGATATTGGTATAAATAACTAGTCAAATTCCATAACAATCAAGTGGTCGCAAAAGTAGTGCCATCGCGTAAAGCTCAAAAAAATGATTCCAACGCAACTTGAACAAGCGAAAACCAAGTCCGTATGTGAAATTTATTCAAAGTAAGTTTCCAAGGCAAAGTCCAAAAAGTCAAAGTCAAAGTCAGCGTTGACATGGCACTGCTGACTGTGCAGTGATGTGGCAGTGACATGGTAGTTGGTTGCATAGTGACTGGACCATTGTTGCGTCAACAAGTGGTAGGATGCATTGGGACCAATCCCAAGGTGACACGTGGCCTCATTGGATTAGCCAAAATTTTGTTAAGGGTTTCGACGAATTGGAGGGGGGTTGATCCTGTGACCTCTTCGCTGCAAACACAATGCCTTTACGCTAGCCCATGGTTCCGAGTTTAATATTCATATGGCACATATTATATTTAAGCTTTGAAATATGGTAAGTGGGGGAAGGGTTAGTGGAGCCGGCCAAATCCGGCGGCCTCGCCAACTCAAAGCTATGGTTATTGATGCTAACAACAGTTCACATATGGTGGATGAAGCATCAAAATTGATAGCTTGTAGGCTTAAATGTAAAAATGCACAAGAGGTATTTGTAATAATAATTTAGTATATATAAAAATGTATAAGTGATGAATATTACAATGTGCACTTGCATATGTATACCTAAGCGAGTGTCCTTTCGTGATTGGGCATGTCTTTAGACATGTTTTTCACTTAATGACTATTTAATATAATCAATATTTGATTATTTAATATTTACATTAATTTTATTTATTTTATTTGTTATGAATTATATTCATAACATAGCCCTGTCCTTCGGAAGCTTTGTCCTCAAAGCTTTAATGCTGTCGATTTTTTTCACTTAGTGTTTGTCTCCTCAATGTATATAATTTGGTCATGGCTTCGCATGTAGCTCATCAATGGTATTCCCTTGGATAATTTTTCCTTTACATAGATTATAACAAATAATTTTATTTTTTTTATATATATATATAATATATATATATGTGGAAAGCTAAGCATGGATTACGCATCTGAGAACAAAAATTCCTCGCTCAAGCATTTAATAGAAAACCCACTTTCAGCTCAAATTGCACAGATCTCACGACTTTAAAGTTTCCTGGAATAATAGGCCCTTTTATCCCTCAGTCCCCATAATTCCCACTTGATAAGAATAGAAACTGAGACCTGTTGAAAATCAAATTCAAGATAGGCGGAGAGAAAATCATGGATGAGCACACGACCATCTCCAATTATATATATATATATATATATCTCGAACCAAAACTCCAACACATGTTTGGTTGTTGACCACGCCTGTTGGCTGAGATGCCTGTTAATCGATACGTTACGTCTCTTGATAGTAGAGCGTAGATAAATGGATTTTTTTTTTTTAAATTGGCCGACAAACAGAATCCCGACAGAGGGGGAAGGTTGAGATAGCGTAGGGTGGGGTTTTAACAGCGGTGAACATGGCATGGTTCGACCAACTCCACAGACAGAGTCGATGTGTGGCATGCTTTTCAGGCTCTTTTGAAACCTCAGAAGCCGCAAAGGGATGATGCGGAAGAGTTGATCGTCATGGGCATCTCCCTCCTAGCAACTGTTATGGACACCATTCTTGGGGTGTAAACGATAAGATCTTTGGTTGTCATCGACGATTATAACCTTGCTCAGATCCCTCCCCTATGCAGAGTGTGTGCAAGACTCCTGGCAAAGGCAATGGGTGGGAGGAATCATATTATTACTATTTATATCTTGAAGAAGCATGTCAATGATAGGGTGTACGTATTCCCTAATAGCTGCACTGAACACCACAACTTCTTAAGATCTGGAACTAGCCAATTCTCGAAGCAAGTAGTCGGTGCTAGGCCTTTTCAACAGATAAATACGACACCACTTTTTTTTTTCATATTCAACATCCATGCTAAAGTCGAAGTGGGTAGGCTTTCTTGTTGGTCCGTAATCTTCTCTTCCAATCATAAGGACCAGGGTTTGGTCCAAGTCAAGTACAAGAGTCTTCTTATTTGTTTCCACATCCTCAAGCGCCATGGGAGGCAATATGTAACTTTCTTTGTTCGCATTCAACTTCTTGTCCTCCTTGCCTTTCTTTGGTGCTAAAGAAAATGCACCCATTACAATACAATACAATACAATATGCCAGAGAAGTAAATACACAACAGACTTGCCTTAGTCTCTAGTTTGTTTGCAACCTAGAATTCAGCGACAGTGGATATAGCACATGTTGTCGGATCAACAACCATTCGAATAGTTTTGCACCACGTTCTTTCACTCAATTCTATCCACATCTCCCAATTTGAATCATTGCTAGCTTCATCGTCACTTGTTCCATGTTCATTTCCAAATTCCTTTTGTTGGCTCATATAACGTTGAATCCATCCCACTGCTTGAAGCAGTTCCTTCTGCTCATCCACATTTACTTTTGGCTTAAGAACAATTTCATAAACAAATTCATCCTTGGACTCTTTAGATTGAAATACATAAGGTACCCAATCTGCACAAGCATTTGAAATTACATTCATTGATTTTTCTGCACCCCCATATTCTAGAACTGATACTCCACTTGAGAACTTCAGGGGGAGCTCATTTCCAGGAATATTTAAGCATAACCAATCTAATATTGTCTTTAGTACCATTCGTTCTGAATCTGGGGTTTTAGAAAAACTTAATATATTCAATTGTTTCATTATTGCCTCGTGTGCCTTTTGATACCTTAGCAATATAGGGACATGCCAAATGTTTGATACATCATAAATATTAAGAATGTTGTTTTTTGGAACATGACAAAATTAAGACAACATCTCCTTAGTATTCTCTAGTAAGGGCTGAGAACTTCGAAAAACTAGCCAATGAGGTGTCAACCCCAATGCTCTTAGTTCCCGAACACTATGTTGTGTTGGTTTCGTTTTCTGCTCTCCAACAACACCTATAAAAGGTACAAGGTTTACATGGACCCGACGAAAGTTTTTTGGCCCAACTAAATATGACAGTTGACACAAAAACTCAATGAATGACATTGATTTAATATCCCCAATTGTTCCATCCAATTCAATGACGCATATATCTGTTGGACCTTCTTCCCATCAACATGAATTCCTGCATTTTCTTCTTTCTCTTCCCCATAATCCATTTTTTCTTTTTCAAATATGTCGTCTTCATAATTATCTTCAAAAATATCTTCTTCTTTTGCTTCTTCCATGTCTTCCTCTTCATCATCATCAATGTCTTTTTCTGCATCTTTCTCATGGTTATGATATTGTTCGTCGTCTTCTTTTACAAAATGGTCCTCGTCCACATCAAGATCGGCGTCATCTGGATTTTCATCTTGATCGATATCCTTTTCATATTCATCATTATATATCACATCTTCATGTTCTTGATCAAAATCTTCTTCTTTTGCTTCACCTTGTTTCATTTCTTCATTGTCGCTATGATCTTCCTTATTATCGATTTCCTTTCGACATGCTTTCACTTCTCCAAATGATTTTTCTAAATACTGAAATGCTTCTTGAATTTTACTACGTGAATGTAATGGCACATTGTGCAGCGAACAATGTTCAAAGACCCGCATGATTATATTGTGTGCATGGCTCTGATACCACTGAAGCATCAAAACTGGTAGCTTGTAAGTTTAAATGTAAAAATACACAAGAGGTATTTGTAATAATAATTTATTATATATATAAATGTATAAGTGATGAATGTTACAATGAGAACCTACATGTATATACCTAAGAAGGTGTCCTTTCGTGACTGGGCATATCCTTTAGACATGCATTTTCACTTAACCTAATGACTATTTAACATAACCAATATTTGATTATTATATATTTACATCAAATTTATTTATTTTAGTTGTCATGATTTATATTCATAACAGTGGAGCATTCCATTCGGCGCGGAGTTACATGTTATATCTCCGTTAACATACGCTGAGATATGTGACTAGACCTATCACTGTCTGGGGTTAGGTCTACCACAGTTCGATAACCACCAGCCATGTAGGCTATATTAAAACATTTGTTGAATATGTGAAGGGTTATGTATAGCCGCAGGGTATTTGACATGCAATTCAACGAAATGGGCCACGGACAAGTTAATACTTAGACTGTTGGTTCGATGTGCCAAACTACATGTTAAATATGGGGTTGGGTTATAACATATTAATAATGTGCCATATTTGAAACTTTGTTATAATATTTGTAACGATACCATATGGTATGTGCCATGCAATAAATCGATAGCTATGTATAGCCATGTTGTTATAACCAATTTTTATCACCATAATATATATATATGGTAATGTAATGCCACGATAGGATATAGAGGGGTGGTGACATATCATGCAACAAAGAAGTTTTTGAGCAAGTGCAGGCAATGAGACTAAAAACTTTGAAGGCACTTTGTGGGGGATCCAGGAAGCCTTTTTCAGAAGCGGCAATTGCTATAGGATCTTGAGACAGAGTAGATTGCAGCAGGATTGTATTTGGAGCAATTCTCTTTTATGTATTTGTGGTTTTGAAGTTTTAATATAAAGGCCTCTCTGTTGAAAACCAGGGCCCAGATATGTAGGCTTGAAGATAGCCAAACTCCATTAACAAACTTTTGGTGTCATTGTGTTAATGTGTTTGTTGTTATATTTTCTGAATTGCTACAATTTCTATTATCAAGTTCTTATTCTCAATTTCAAGTTTAAAAGTATTTTTTGATGGTGTTTTTAAAAATTCACACATTAGCACTTTTTAAAAGCTAATAAATCACATTTCAATAAAAGATCAGATTTGGGATCATTTGGTATCATAGCGAGTTAATTGATAATTGTGATTTATAAGTGTGCATGATCACGAGGAGAAAATCAAAGCTTAGTGAAGGAGAACTTGTTGAAGGAGATCCAGAAGTTGGCTCGAAAAGGACAATTCGAGGAGAAGAGATGGCTAAAGAAGAAGGCAATGATCATTCTTTTGGATCTGATGCAGGTTTTGTGGATGCTTTCATGACTTTGCAAGCCATGGTCGAAGAAATGTATCAAGAGTTTAAGAAAGAAAAAGATGAAGACGCAAAACCTAAAGATGAAGGACAACCATCACAATCTGGAAAAGAAGATGAAAGAAATCAAAAAGACCCTATCCCTTCTCTCTTGACTCCATCTGAAACTTCGAAACCGTTGTTGAAGCTCGATGTTAAGTTCAAGTTACCCATATACAATGGAGAAGTTGATGTTAAGCTTGACCACTGGGTCAGGAAAATGGAGGTTTACTGTAGCGTGCAATGCATCACTGAAGATGAAGTCAAAATCAGGCTAGCATCACTTCGTTTAGAAGACACAACATTGATTTGGTGGCAAAGTAAGTTACAGAAATGTACTCAGCATATCAATAATATTTTTCCATCATGGTCTGATTTTATTACTGCACTTAGAAAACAATTATATCCATTAGGATATAAGGAGAAAGCTTTAATAGAATGGCAAAGACTAAAAGTTAGGAAAGGTCATTCAATGCAGGAATATACAGATGAATTTCTTAAGGTGTTAATGCTAAATATTCCTTTGTATACACAAGAAACTCTAATGAAATACATAAGAGGATCACTTGAATATATTCGTAATATTGTATTTATGTTCAGTCTTACTAACATGGATGAAGTGGCAATACAAACAACTTACATTGAAGCAGGTAAATTAGGAGTTGGGGTATCATCAGAATCGACAGCCAGAAAGGAGAGCAAGGGAAAAGGAAAAGCGAAGAAGGCAAACTACACTAAGATGGAGGTTGAAAATCTCTCTGGTAAACATTGCAAGAAAGAGGGCCATGATGAAGACCATTGTTGAAAATTGCATCCTGAAATGAAACCGGAGTGGATCAAAAAAGGGAAGCAAAAGGTTGTGGCAACAGTGAAACCGATGGACTAGGGTCAAATTCAGGCGACGACATGCAGGTCACATAATTGATTATGACATGTATCATCAGAATCGACAACCAAAAAGGAGAGAAAGGGAAAAGGAAAAGTGAAGAAAACAAACTACATAAGATGGAGGTTGAAAATCTCTCTTGTAAACATTGCAAGAAAGAGGGCCATTACGAAGACCATAGTTGGAAATTGCATCCTGAAATGAAACCGAAGTAGATCAGAAAAGGGAAGCAAAAGGTTGCAGCAACAATGAAACCGATGGACTTAGGGTCAAATTTAGGGAACGAGACGCAGGTCGCATCATTGATTATGATAGGTAAATATGATGAAGGTAATGATTCTAACAGTTCCAGATGCAAGTTATTTCATATAAGGGTTGTGATGAAACATACAAAGATCGACACATTACTAGCTAGTGGATCTCAGGTTAACCTAATTTCAGAAAAAATGGTTAAGCAATTGGGATTGAAAATCATAAAGCATTGTAAACCTTATACTTTAATTTCGATGAGAAGAAACCAAAAATTGCGAGTGACTAAGCAGTGTATGTTACCATTTGCAATAACTTCTCAATTTAAGGATAAGGTGATGTGTGATGTGGTAAAACTAGATACATGTGGGATGGTCTTGGGTAGCCCATATTTATATGATCGGAAAGCGATATTTTCCAGGGAACAAAATCAATATCACTTGTTCAAAAAAGGAATCGAATATATTGTACATTCTCACCCCATAAAAGCAGAGAAATATCTTTTCACGGTGAAATAGTTTAAAAAAGCAGCTTATGCCAATAAAAATGTTGTTGTACAACCTAAAGTACTTAAGCATGAAATCGTTAAAGTGAATCACAAACAGAGAGACATGCTTAAGGAATCCAAAATTGTACATCAACAAGAGTTACAGCATGATAAGTTGATTTTTGTTTCAGGCATGAAGAAAATGAAAGGTATGGTTTCATCTATGTCAATACTTTCAATGTTGTTAATGGGTTTATTGTTGTTTAGTGGTGCTTGGATATTAGTAGGAAATATGAATGTAGATGTGGGTGAAAAAGGGTTCAATATACTGTGCAGTTTGTGTGTTTTGTTGATGATCGTATGGATGAGTAAAGTGTACAGATTCAGAACAGGATGGACCGAGACTAAAGAAGTGGGAAAACAATACCCACATTCGTTTTATGGAATTTAAGACTTTTGGTGGTCCAAAAGGACTCAGCGGGGAGGAAATGATCCAAAAATTGATCAATGGATGATCAAGGATCTAGAAAAGGCCAAAAATTCAAAATTGTTGGATTTGAGTGAAAGTAGTGCCATCATGTAGAGCTCAGAAAAACAATTCCAACGCAACATGAACGAGCAAAAACCAAGTACGTATGTGAAAGTTATTCAAAGTCAAAGTTTTCAGGGCAAAGTCCAAAATGTCAAAGTCAAACTCAAAGTCAGCACTGATGTGGCATTGTTGATTGTGCAGTGATGTGGCAGTGACGTGGCAGCTGATTTCTCAATGACTAGACCATTGTTGCGTCGACAAGTGGCAGGATGTGATTGGATGCATTCGAACCAATCTTAACGCTGATTTCTTAGTGACTGGACCATTGTTGCGTCGACAAGTGGCAGGATGTGATTGGATGCATTGGGACCAATCTTAAGGCAACACATGGCCCTATCGGAGGGCGATATGTGGCCTCATTGGATTAAGGCTGATTTCTTAGTGACTGGACCATTGTTGCGTCGACAAGTGGCAGGATGTGACTGGATGCATTGGGACCAATCTTAAGGCAACACATGGCCCTATGAGAGGGCGATATGTGGCCTCATTGGATTAGCCAAAATTTTGTTAAGGGTTCTGACAGACTGGACAGGGGTTGATCCTATGACCTCTCAATTGCAAACACAATGCCTTTACCACTAGCCCACAACTCCAAGTTTAATATTCATATGGTGCATATTATATTTAGGCTTTGAAATATGGCAAGTGGGGGTAGTGTTGTCGGAGCCCACCAACCCAAAGCTATGGTTATCGAAGCTAACAACAGTTCACATATGGCAAAGCATTCTAATTGGCGTGGAGTTACATGTTATATCACCATTAACATACGTTGAGATATGTGACCAGACCCATCACCGTCGGGGGTTAGGTCTGCCATGGGTCGGATAACCGTCGGGCCTGTGGGCTATATTAAAACATTTGTTAAATAAGTGAAGGGTTATGTATATCAGTGGGGTATTTGGTATGCAGTTCAACTAAATGTGCCACAAGGATATTAATACTTAGACCGATGGTTCGATGTGCCAAACTATATGTTAAGTATGGGTTTGGGTTATAATATATTAACAATGCACCATATTTGAAACTTTGTTATAATATTGGTAACGATACCATATGGTATGGACCATGCAATAAATCCATAAATCCATAGCTATGTATAGCCATGTTTTTATAACCAATTTTTATCAACATAATATATATATATATGTATGTATGTATGTATGTATGGGGTAATGTAATGCCAAGGAGGGGATATAGAGGGGTGGTGACATATCATGCAGCAGAGGAGGATTTGAACAGGTGAAGGGAGTGAGACTGAAAACTTTGAAGGCACTTTTTGGGAGATCCGAGAAGGTTTTTTCAGAATCGAGAATTGCTACAGGATCCTGAGACAAAGCAGATTGCAGTAGGATTGTTTAGGATTGTATCTAAAGCAATTTTCTTTTATGTATTTATGGTTTTGAAGTTTTAATATAAAGGCCTCCCCGCTGAAGACCAAGGGGCCTAGAAATGTAGGCTTGAAGATAGCCGAACTTCGTTAACAAACTTTCGGTGTCATTGTGTTAATGTGTTCATTGTTATATTTTCTGAATTGCTGCAATTTCTATTATCAAATTCTTATTCTCAATTTCAATTTTAAAAGTAGTTTTAATGGTGTTTTTAAAAAGTCATGCATTAACACTTTTTAAAAGTTAATAAATCACATTTCAATAAAAGATTAGATCTAGGATCATTGGCAAGTGTATTTGTTTATATATCTCAAGAATCATCCAATGAGATGACAAAGGTATTTGCAAAGATATTTGGTTCAAAAGCCTAAAATGCGAAAGTGTGATTGAAACAATTAAACTTTTGACTTGGATAATAAATGTTATAAATGTTATAAATTTAGTAGATAAAATTTACCATTCAATTCAATTATTATTATTATTTATTTTGTTTGCAAGATTTGGAATAAAGGTTGTTAAAGAGAACACTCCAACAATACCATTGTGAGCCAACACTAACGATTTTGGTTTTTACTTGTTTCCTTCTCCAAAGCAAACCTTTGGATAATTGATAGTCCTCTTTAAAGCTGAAGAAGTAAAAAAAAAAAAAAAAAGATATTTCCATAGAAGATGCTTCGAGTGGTAATCAAGCATTATAAAGAAGGATGTGCATGATGAAGGGATATTTTTGTGTTTGCTAATAATGAAGAGTTATTCTAGTAAATGAGTGAGAAAGTGTTATTGGAACCAAAAAAAAAAAAGACTTGAAAGGTATGTAAAAGAAGACCATGTGTAAAAAAACTCAAATGGTAAAGACTTTTTTTTATGCTCAGCCAATTTAAGTTGGACAAAAAGATAGCTTCCATTCATTTAAAGGTGGGTATAGCTCTCTTATATGTGCGGTTTGAAGCAAAATTTAAGAGAAAATTGTTGTTGTTCATGGATCTTAGCAAACCTATAATTGACCATAAATTTTGAAGAATACATGATATGTTTTTATTAAATGTTTAAAATGATTGCTTGTAATTTGCGAAGAAATATTTTCCATCTTGTATTTAAATACCATAGCAGGTTAGTGGTCAAATACAACATTGTTGTAAACATTAAAAGTTTATTTGATTATACTATTTGGTTTGTACATTAGTACTAAAATTACAAAAAATTAAAACCCAAATGAAGGAATATTAATAGTATGAATGAACAATTGAAAAATCAATTTCCACAAGTAAAGACACATTTAAATTAAATTAAAGAAGGGTACGTAGAGTTGTGAAAACAAAGACTTAAGTCAAGAAATTAAGACTCTATGCCTTAAGTGAACAAAATGTTAAGGATAGCAAAGCATTGACACTTAAAGTTGCATGCCAAATTGACAAATGTACAATGTATACTTTTAAAAAACATTTAATAAGTGTTTTTCAAAAATATAGTCAAAATAAATAAATATAAATATAGAAATAATTTTAACTATCTAAATTATTTGATAAATTGGATTGGAAAGATTGGAATGAAGATTTATAAAGAGTATGCTATGGAAATATTACATTAAAACATGCCACCACATTATATCAAGTTTGAGTATACACATGTTTCTTTGGTCGTGTCAAATAGTTGATTTTTAGTCACTCGCTTTATGGTCAAAGTCTTTTGGTTCTGGTTCTTGATTATTTTGTCAAGCTTTTGCAATTTTAACAAAAGTTTTGGAAAAATGTTGAATATTCCTAATTTTCTGTAAATTCAAAATAATTTTCTAATTTCTGAAAACTTTATTTCTAATTTTCCATTGGTTGAGTGAGCCTTGATGTGACATAATTCCCTTAGACATGAAATGAAAAGAAATGATATTTTAACGTCCACGGGACTAAAAATAGTCTATGGGACAATTCAGTGCTTTTCCGATTCAAATTGATGATGAGCTGACGCAACCTTCCAACGATCTCCTCACTAAAAAGACAATGCCAAGAAACTGATGCTAACATGTTCTCATAACTTTCTCTAATGTCTTTGAATGCATCACATTCCAAAATGAAATGTTTTTCTGATTCCACAGCCCCAAACATGCAAAATGTGCACACCTTTTCTTCCCAAGCTTCTTTAGGCCTTTTCCACCGTCTTGTTTCACACCGAAGTTGATGTGAGTTGGTCCTTAATTGAGCAATAAGAACCTTTGCCCTCCACGAAATGCTAACTCCAATGAACTCTTTTTGTTGTAAATCACACGTAGGGTTAAATTCCTCAATGTAATATTTTTTCTTTCTACCCAACTCTTTTCCCCATACCTTTTTACGAAACTTCTCCATAACAAAATCCTTTAGCTCCTTGTTATTTGTGGGATAGGCATTGAGGTAGATATTCCATTTTTGCATCCATGTGTAGTTTTGTTTCCTCCATGTTTTCTTTCTTTCACTGATGCCTTCATTGAAGATGACATTAGGCCATCTACCTACTATCATTTGTTCAATTCTTTTTAGAGCCGCACCATAGCAATTGCTTCAATGGAAGTTGCTCCTGTGTCACTCAACATTATCTCATAAGGTACCGAACTTTTTATTTTGAACTTGCTCATGATCAAGCATTTTTGGATTTTCTCAATTTGTTTCTATTTTGAGACGGGAGTGCTGCTAGCCTACAATTAACACCCATATAGCATCATTGGACAAACTAGGAGTCCAAAAAGCACTTTAATCGTTTTCCAATCCCATAACTTTGTCTCTCTACATCTGTTTTGAAAAGCATATAATGCTTTCCACCCTCCTAAAATTCTCTTCTTTCTACAGTCCTCCCAATTGAGTTTGTTGTTGAAATCAATCCCAAGGTACTTGTAATCCTTTACTTCTTCAAGAATGGTGTCTTCAAAGAAGAAAGTATGCTGGCTATGCTTCCTTTTATTAAAAAATCATTATTTTGGTCTTGCTAGTATTGACTTGCATCCCACTGCTCTACAAAAATGCAAGGGCATATAAGTGCATTTGCAATCCATGGGCCGATTTAGAAATCAATACAATATCATCAGCGTATAAAAGAAGCTTTATTACAAACTCGCCCAACCGAACACCATCTCCACCTTGCAGATTTAGCCACTCTTCCAGTTTATCAATATATAGACCAAAAAGAGTGGGGGATAGAGGGCAACCTTGCTTGACTCCAACGTTTGGATTCTAAGTTTGACTTTCACTTCTTCATAAAGTCTATGGACAGCGGCTCTATAATGCACAGGAATTTCAAGTTCTTACATTCTACGCCACAACTTATCCCTAGGGACTGTGTCAAATGCTTTTTTGAAGTCAACAAAGCAGCAAAATACTTCTTCTTTATCCTCCCAAACCTTTTCAACAATGTGTCTCAATGTGATGCCATGGTCCACTGTAGAATGTTTTGGCCTAAAACCCGCTTGTCCTCTTGCCCTCTTTTCTTTTACTTCTGCCCACTTGCTAATTATGTCTTCTACCATGTTGCCTAAAAGCTTTGCAAACAAAGGATTGATCATAATTGTTCTACAGTTGGATGGATTATTAATGTCTCCACATTTAAAAAGGGGTATTGCTAGGCTAGTTGTCCAGTCTCTTGGGAATCCTTGCTGAATGATGTTGTTGGATATTTTCATTATGTGTGGTGCAAGAGTGTTCACTCCCCATTTTAGATACTTTGTTTGAAGTTCAACCAAGTCCTTTTCCTTTCCTGTTTTCAGCTTCTTAATTCCATTCTCCACCTCCTGTAATGTGAAGAGCTTTGAATTTATGTTGATCCTAGGGGGAGACTGCACCTCAGATTGAGTTGCCTTGCATAATCAAACCATTGATTGGCTGTAATATTATTTTCAATTTGCTTCTTCCTTGGTTGCAGTTCCTGCCAGAAAAGCTTTGGATTATTCTTGCTTAAATATATTAACTCTTCTCTCCTTGTTTGCATAACTCATCTTTTTTCCTTTTTAGTATCTGCTTCTATAACTTTACATTCCTCTTCTCTTTTCCTACCTTTTTCAAGGTTCTCCTTGCCATTTTGCATTCCTCATCAAACAAAGCATTTACAGGAAAGCAATTTGATTCTAATTTCCTATTTTTTGCTCTTTTGCACTTCTCAAGTGCACTTTGGATTATATAAGTTAACTCATGGTTGCTGAAGCATGTGAAACCTTTATCTTTCTGAATTGATCTCCCTAACATTGTCTTGAAGATAGTACCATTTTCTTGTGTTAGAAGAATTTTGCCCCTTGATAATGATTGTCGAGAGCATTAGGTTTTCCTCTTATGTTGTCTTTCTTCTAACCATGATAACCTTATAAAAATTGGGTTATGGTCTGATTTTAAGTCTCAAATATGTTTCTCCAATACTAACTTCATCTATCTTTTCTATTAAGCTTTGTGAACACATCACATAGTCAACGGCACTTGCCCCATTGTATGTGTTGCAAGTGAAGTTCCCAAACCTTTTCCATCTATCTAGACCATTGCAAATAATTAGGTTGAAAGCCCCACATAGTGTAAGCAACTCATCTCCAAAATGATTGCTAACTTTGTCATCTTCTGAACACCTCACCCATTGGGGATTCTCCTCTTCAGTGAGCCAAATGGGATTGTTATCCTCTTTGCAACAAAGGATGCTATCTTGATTATTTGTTGTTCTAGCATTGAAATCTCCCACTAAAAGAACTTCTCCCTACTTAGAGTACACGGAAATATCTTTTTTTAAAGCTGCATATGGATCCTTGTTGTCAAGCCCCTTATTTTTGTAAGTTTTTGAGACTTGAGGGGCAAAATAGCATGTTGCAATTCTTATGTGATTCTCATTCTCTGATATTTTCAACCATAAATATTGTTTATTTGCATCTTCTTTAATTAACGGAATGTGATAGACTTCTTTTTCTTTCACTAAAACTAATATTCCCCTATACCCTTTGCCATTTTCTGCGACCTTGTTCCAAACTACCAACTTCAAATAATCGTCGAATGCAGGCATTTTGCAACCATCATGCTCATGAGTTTTCGTGAGACAAATTATGTCTCTACCTTCCGCAATAGGCCCTAACCCAGGTCCCTTCCTCCAAGGGTAATCTCTACAATTCCAACAAACTAAACTTAGGTAGACCTAGGTAGGATTTGACTACTATGCAATTTGGCACATAAGACTCAAATTTGAGTCTTCACCCCTTTTTGTCCATGTTGCTCTTGTTGTTTTCGTCTCTATTATTGAATTCTCTGCTTTTTCTTTATTGTTAGCTTGCTGCCCTGATTTGCCTAGAGGGCCCAAACACTGCAATAACGACTTTCCCGTTGTACAACCATGCCCTTTTCCCTTCATTTCTTGTTGTTCTAATTTTCTCCACTTCATCCCTTCTCTCCTGTTGTTTTATGGTTAAATATTCATCGAGGAAGAAGTATGAGCCTTTCAAGAGTTTCCTTTTGCCCAAAATCTGCCGTTTTTTTTGTACGCTTGCCATGGTGACTTTTATGGGTTGAGGCCTCTCTTCACATATCCTCCCAACCCTTCTTGCTTGGCAAATTCGCCATTTCCAATGTAGTTTCTCTTTCAGAAAGTCTCTTGTCAGATTGAGAGTACTTTCATTCTTCCCATAATCTCTTATTCCCCTGAGAATAAAGTTTGTTTTTCTATCATGTCTTTCTTTTTGTTCTATTTCATGTGCTCTATGATCACTTGCATCTTCTTCTTCCTCTATCCTTATGTAACCATTAGTGTCTTCAGCTCTAGCTTTGATTTCTTTTGGGCTATCTTTCCCACTAATCGTTTTTTGTCTTCTCTTTGGAAATGTCTATTTCCTGAGATACCTGTGTATCTACCTGAGTTTGTTTAGAAATTATCACATCTATGTTTGTTTTTATTACTTCTTTCATGTTTTTCCATTCTTGTTTCCTTGTCTCTAGAGCCTCTTGTAACATTGTTACCTGTTCTTTTAAAATTCTATTACCTTCCATTAGACATTGGTTTGCAACTGTGATCTATGAAATTTTGTGGTCTCTTTCCTATTCTCTGGCTTCCACAATCTCCAGCCTTGTTTTGACCTTCATCAATTCTTGGACATATAGATCTGATGACCAAGTAAGAGGTGTATATGTGGGACTATAAATGATTGATTATTCTTTATTTTTGTTTCTCTTATTTATTTTCTTTTTCTTTTTCTTGATCATGATCGGTTTTCTTCTCATTTGTCTCCATTTAAAGCGAGCAATCCTACGCCTTAAAATGACCTCATATTGCTTTGTGTTTACACAAATCCACCTTCCTCTTTTGTTTGTTGAAGCAATTTTGACTTGACCCAAATGATTTGTTTCCACAAAATCTGAAGTTTCCTTGCTCTTTATGCCTTAGCTCTTCTGAGTGTTTTCCATGTTCTGAACGTTTACTTATTTAAAAGTTAAATGCCTCACTGCTATGTGCTCACGAAACCTGTTCACGCTGCCTATCCATTGTGCTCACAAAACCCTGTCCTCTGCTTGCCCGCTTGTTCACGCTCCCTGTTCATGCTGCCCATTACCTGTAAACAGTAAAATGTCGAACTTGATACCTTTTACCTGCACTGCTCTCTGAAATTCGGTTATGTTCAAGCTGTTGCCTGAAATCTCTGTTCTCTACCAGAATCATCCCGAAAGTTTTTGCCAACAACCCTCCATTAGTGGAAGGCAATTTATTTTCAGTGTTTGTCAATGCCTAATAAATCATTTTAAAATTAAAATAAAGGCTAATTTTGTGAGTATCTATTCCATTAGTGAGTGCTCCGACACTGACGTTAATATAATGCACTAAGGGGATGAGATAAGTAAGGGGTGCAGGGGGGTTAGGGTGAACAAGCAGTGGTTTTGTCAATGAAGGTTCTGACATTGTTAGTGGTCTGCCCAATGATGCCAGAAATAATGGGGTTACATAAAATTGATACATCGAAGGTATGGAAGAAGAAACCAGAGAGTACGTTGATATATTGTGGGAAGGAAGTAATGTTGATACATTGTATGGAGTGCACAGAAAAAACAACGAAAACTTCATTCGCACTTTGCCCCTAAATACTTATTTTTTATTACATTATCCGTGCAAAATCTTAAACATTAATATGGGAATTTGTGCCAAGTTATTTCTACTTGAATTCGGGAAAATGACAGTTCTGTCAGCAAACAACGAATATGAAAAGGCAGAGGATAAGAAGCAACTTTTGTTAGATTATCTAGAATGTGTGTGCGTAGACTTTCTGAATTCATGTAAAGAAAGGAAAAAAAACGTTTGAATGGCAACAGTACCCAGTAGGGAACGTTATCACAATGGATTAGGAATGATATACCAGGACAAACAAAGAATATTTAAGTCAACATAGATGTTGGACGTCAACTACAACAATTTCCCAATGTGAATATGTTTCATATGGTAAATATGGTTTTCTTATACATTATAAATGTTTTAATGATTGAAATTGTAATATGGAATTTGATTTTTCATCTGTAGACAATCTTACGTTACCAGACAAGTCCAGAAATGAATAGGATACTCCCTGAGAAAAACCAACAATTATGAGTCAGGAGACCGCCATCAAATTGTAATTTCCAGATGATGACCAGTGAACAAAGCTTCTAGTCAAGGTCACACTTACAAGTGTTTTTCCCGAAATTCTTACTTCTAGATAATGACGAGTGAGCAGAGTTTCTGGTATCCTGCTCGGAATTCTTACCGACCTTACCTGCCAATTACAGCTTCCGAAAAGAACTCTAACGGTGAAAAATGTCTTCCATGAGAAGAAAAAATTGTTTGTTTCGTTTCACTAGAATGAACGTCACACGTCAACTTTTCTCCAGGAATTTTGTTTACACAATGTGGAGTTTAGAAATGCATTTGTATTCCTAATTGCGCTTCTTCGCACCTTCGCACTCTGCATTTCGCACACTAATTTAAACTCAATGTTCATACTTTAATTACTTTATATGAATGCTTTATGTGTCGATGTTACATATAAATGTAAATTATTCACCATGTCCCACTAAATTTGAACTTAATGTTCATACTTCAATTACTTTATGTAAATGCTTTATGTGTGAATGTTATGTATATCATGTAAATTATTCACCATGTCCCGCTAAATTTTAGGAGTTTTTATCAAGTAGATTTTGCGGATTTTATGTTCTAAAATCATGGATTGATTTTATGAATTTTATTCCAACTCAAAAGTTGGTTTAATAATGATTTTATAGAATTTATTCCAACTCAAAGTTTGTTTATTAAAAGTTATGATTTTATAGAATTTATTCCAACTCAAAGTTTGTTTAATAAAAGTTGGTAGAGACCCCCAAAATTATTGGGTGTGGTGGAATTTCTGGAAATTTTTTTGAAACTGAAGGAGCACCTCTGAATTTTATTGCCTTTGTGGAAGTATTTTATATATTTTTGTTGGCAACATCATGGCTAGTTAATCTCCCTTTCCTATATTTGCGACTGTTCAAATTAGACAAATTCGATGATGACAAAAGGGTTAGAGATGAAGCTAAATATTCCTCTCTAGAAATCATGGAACATCAAGAAACTAGACAATAATCTGAAACCCTACCAGACATTCACTCTGCCATTTTGGCTTAGACTTAGCCACAAAGACTTCAAACATTATTAAGCTAAGTGTGCCAACTTCGCCTTTGATAGAGGCAAGAAAATTGATTGAAAACAATGGGTTGAGTCAGAGCATAATCCCTTCTTTACTGGATCATCCACCGCCTCAAAACACTCTAAACAAATCTGATTCTTGTCACTATGTGTTTCATTCCAGCAACCTCAATTCCAGTAGCAATTCCATTAGCATAGTCTAGTTAATATTAATATTTATAATTTCAATTTACTAGTGTCTATCACTATGCTGGAGTCCCTTTCACCATGCCTTATTTTGTTCATGAATATGCCTCTGAATTTGACATGGAGTTTAAGGGTAGGCATGTGTGGCGAAAGGGTGTGCCATGAATGTGTATGGGGAGCAAGGACACAAGCTCCCCCACACACCCTTTCTCCACATACCAAAAGCATTGTCTAACAGTGCTTTCCTTACCCGAGAGGACACGCATCGCAAAATCGACAACGTGTATAATTTTAATTTTGTGAAGTCCACAAATGCATGTGTAAACCAACAAAAAGTTAAAACAAAGTTAATAATAAGATAAAAATGGTGCCACATACTATCTATATTAAAACATTACATAGGAAATAATATTTTTCTTGAGCGTTTGATATGAAAGTGCTAAACAAAAAAGCTATATATTTGCGTGAATTTCAGTTTGATGGGATATATCATAACACGAGCACATAGTATGGTTTTTGCACAACGTCCAAGTTTGCATCAAATGCATTACCAGGGATTTGCCTATGATAGAAGGGTGTACTCTAACCTTACCAGTCACTATTCATTCACTCCTCCATTTTGGCCAGACTTAGCCACAAAGGCTTCCAACATTATTAAGCCATGTGCACCACCTTCACCTTCGATTTAGGGAAGAGAATCGATCAAAAACAACAGGTTGAGTCTGAGTATAGCCCCTCCTTTCCTGGATCCTCCATCACCTCACAACACTCTCAACCTTGACCAATCCAATTCTCGCCACTCTATGTTTCATTCCAACAACCTTGATTCTAGTAGCAATGCCATTACTATAGTCTGATTAAGATTACTATTTAGAATTTCAATTTATTAGCATTTATCACTGTGTTATAGTCCCTTTCGGCATGCCTCATTTTATTCATGATTATGCCTTTGAATTTGACGTGCAGTTTAAGGGAAGACTTGTGCGGAGAAAGAGTGTTCGGGGAATGCGTATGTGGAGCAAGGGACACAAACTCCCCCACACACCAAAAGTAGCATTGTTTGAAGGCCCTTTCCTTCCTCGGAGGACCCATGTTGGAAAATCGACAATGTATACTTTTAATTTTGTGAAGTCCACAAATGCACATGTAAACCAATGAAAACTTAAAACAGAGTTAATAATAAAATAAAAATGATTCCACTTACTATCTCTATTAAAACATTACATAGGAAATAATATTTTGCTTGAGCATGTGATATGAAAGTGCTAGATAGAAAAGCTATATATTTGCATAGATTTTAGTTCTATGGAATAAATCATGACACGAGCACATAGTATGGTTTTAGCACAACATCCAAGTTCGCATCAATGCATTACTAGGGATTAGCCTATGGTATAAGGATGTACTCCAAACCTACCAATCATTATTCATTCACTCTACCATTTTGGCCAAACTTTCAACATTATTAAGCCAAGTGCGCCAACTTCTCCTTCGATGGAGTCAAGAGAATTGATTAAAAAAACAAACGAGTTGAGTCTGAGCATAGCCCTTCCTTGCTTGGATCCTCCACTACCTCATAGTATTGTCAACCTTTATCAATCCAGTTTTCATACTTCCATGTTTCGTTCTAGCAACCTTGATTCTAGTAACAATGCCATTAACATAATCTATTTAAGATTAATATTTAGAATTTCAATTTATTAGTGTCTATCACTATGTTGGAGTCCCTTTTTCCATGCCTTATTTTACACTGGTCACATTGTGTGGAGTGCGAAGCCAATGGAATCCATTTCCACACTCCACACAATGATCCTTAGAGTGCATAGGTGGCTTTCATTTTGTGGAGTATGAATCCACCTTCACACTCTGCACAACCACATTGCATTTCAACTAACTTGGAGAACATAATTTGAATTATCATATTTAATGCACTTTAGAGTTGAAATTGAACAACCTTACATTAATAACCACATTTATGTTTTCACACACACAAAATCTATGTTATAACTTAGCCATTGCTACTTTCAAGGCCATAAAAACATCCTCATGCATTGATTAACTTTGCAACTTTCAATCTCTTAAGAAACCTCGACTCATTCATACATCAAAATGTTGAAAAATATAATTTTTAAATTTTGAAGTATAGAGACTCTTGATTTATTTCTATGATTTTATTATGAAAATGTGCAATTCATATGCAAGGGTCTCGAAATGATAAAGAATCTGAAAGCGTGAATGTAAGCCAATGACAACAAAACAGAAAAATATGTTTATGGTTTTAGCTTCCATGTGTATAAATAATTGTGCAGAAGCTTTCTCATTGTGAAAATTATGGAGGTGCGGAGAAAACTCTGCACAATGAAAGTTTTTCGCACTCTACATACAACAATGAGTTACTTGTGGTGTGTCATGTCCAATTTTGGATCAATTATTATATCTTTTTGTTTAAATAGTCTCAAAGTACATGGAGTTTCCAGATATGTCAAATTATTTTTAACACTATGATCTTCCTCATGTTTAATGTGGAGGTGCGGAGGAATCATGTGCAAAGACGGGAATATCTATAGATTGTGGAAACAAATGATTCTCAAATAATATTAAAATGTAGACCCCACACTTCCTCAATCAATTGTAGAGGCGGAGACTATGCTGAGTTGCAGCTATTAATCTTGTTTTATAGGAGTCCTCCCTTTAAGATGAGAAAATGATATGTGTAGGAAAGATGTTCCAAGTGGTGTTCATGAATTATTTGCAATGGGAAGATATGGAAATGAGGTTTAATTAGTATGTCAAATACAAGATATATGACAAATACTAAGAGAGGAACCTTTGGTGATCTCCAATCACTAGGAAGGAACAATAATTTTCTATTGAAGGAAGTTGCACTTGGATGCCAAAGCATGGTTGAAACAATAAAATTTTCACTCAAAGAAGAGAAAAGCTATAAATGTATTAAATCAAGTTATCCATCTAAAACATTTGATGAATTCACCTCTAAGGATTAGAAAGAAGTTTGATAAAGAGGATTCCATGGGAGTATTACTTAAAACATGCCACCGCTCTCTAACCATCTTGTGTTCACACTTGGAAAGTTGATTTATAACTTGTTGCGGATAGTCCACTAGATACACTTTGGTATGTAATGTTTTTTTTTTAGATTAAGATTTAATATACTATTTTTTAGTACAAAATATTATAATAAAATCCAAACTAAAATAAAATAAGTTAAAACAAATACCACACCATCCACATAACAAATGCAAGATCTACTTGGAAACTGGGCTAGAGGTAGGGGCTACACCTTGCTTTCTTCTCAAATAAGAAATGCAATTACAAAGAAAGATGAACTCATTATGGTGTTTCCATTTACATTGTTCCATGTATGGTTGATATAGGTTATTCTACTTCCTCTATTATGCTCTAATGTTCCATTGCCTTGTTTTTCTCAACTATGGAACAATAATCAATACAACAAGAACGAAACCATTTCCTTTCCTAGTGGCCCATTGTCTAATATATCTTGATAATCATCTAGGGTTAAGGTTGGGGTTTTTACATGCCTCAATACCTAATTAGGATTTGGTTTTGGACCCTTTAGAATATTCTTGAATTTCCACATGACTAGCCCCACATGTGTGAGTAATGGGATTTGACGTGGGATCCAATCTATACCATGTTTCCCAACAATGTAGGTCAACTTATGAGAGGCATAACTTCCCTATATGAATGATAAAGGCAATGTTTGCACCATTGAGAATATATTAATGATAGTTTTTCTAATGAGGCCCATTTGAGACTCCAAATTCAATCTAATTGCTCATATTTTTCCTAGTTTAGCATGGAAGACTCCCACTTCTTTTCTCCCTTGAAACTCAAATGCCTATATCTTAAGCCCACGAACTCATTTTTTCATGCCATCTACATTATTGCATATTTACTTCTTATGTTGTGCTATTGTTTGTATGTATGATGTATTTTCTATGAGATCCATTTTTTGAAACTAGCATAAAGGTTACACCTCCTTTAGTACTCATGTCATAGTTTCCTTAATTTTCATCCCTAGAATATACTTTTAGTAATCCCCACTGCATTCAATAAAGTGCCTAGGCCATCTATCTTTTCCTTTTTTATTGCTTAATAGTGGTACACAACTTACATGGATTCTCATGGATTAGTATACACTTGTATATTGGAACCCATTCCATTGATTAGCCATTTAGGATTAGGAGCCCATCTAATCCATCTCTTGGTGTTTAACCTTATGTTCATTGGCTATTTTCTCTAGACTCCTTGGCAATTTGATTATATTTCCATTTTTTTTCTACACTTCACCACATGACATTAACCCTCCACCTCATCCATAAGATGAAGATCATCTGTGTTTTTCCATTATTTGTCTACCCTCAAGGATATTACCATCAATTCCTACCACTTGGTTGCTTTCATTTTCATTATTCTCCTATCCTAGTACATTTCATCATCTCGAGGGAACTTCTCTCCTTGGTTGTATCGTAATATTAATTCATTTATTCTTTTGGGAAACCATAAAAGTGCTCCTTAGCACACTTGCAACATATATAATCCCATAGGGTAACATCCATAGTGACCCTTTTTTAGAGCATCTTTCTAATAATCACCCTTGGATTCCTTTTTATTCTAACCCTCATCCCATGTTGGTTATATTCATAGATCTCATTGAGTCCCATGGACCAAGTTGAATTTGTTTTTCCAAATTAATAGTTGTATTTTTTCCCAACTTCTCATCATGATCCCTTTTCTCATTGTTGATTATTATCTTTGGAACTATACCTTTACTTCTAGGTTATTATTTCTATTATGATCTAACATAGGGAACTCTTGCATCCATCACATATTGGCTATTGATCCTTAATTGTCTCTACCATAGTTTGTCTCATTTACTATCCTCCTATCAGAGCTCTTGTTGGTTTGCAATAGTTCCCTTATACTTTACTTCTAGTGTACATTCCCCTATGAACACCAACACATCTACTTTAGGGGTTTGTTCTAGAGGAATTATGTACCTTGGCTCATTTTCCTCATTGATGTGTTATCTTGGACAAGGCAAGGAGAGTCATCATTGCTTCTGGATTTTGTAGTTTCTCGCGTACTTGCCATTCAACTTGTTATGACACAACTGAGAATCGTACCTTATGATAGTTCCAATATTCTAGTTTTGGTCTAATACCCAAAACATATGAGACTCTCTTTAGTATTCTTCAAGGCTCTTTTGGAAATCTCAAATTACTTCATATATTTTTGGCCTATGTTAGTTGTAGTGATTTAGCTTCAATCATAATTCCATGGATATGCTTGTCGCTATCTAATAATGATAAATAATTTTCAACCACATGTAATGTAACATACCTAATTGTATAATTATATTGAAATGAACATTCTATGGCTTTGGTAACAATCTATAACATGACCAATACCCTCTATGTTTTCTAGAGGATATGGGGTAGTTCTTGAGACCACCAATTTTGCTCTCTTCTTTCTTTGATACATTTCCTTACTATATTGAAATTTAATAATTATGGATCTAGTCATGACAATTTATACTTATGCAAACACAATGAAACAATTAATGGATAATGTCACCATAGTTATAAATGTAAGATTAAACTTACAACAAAATTAAACAAATTGGAAATAATTCAATTCATAACACAAACAGCATCAATTCAACATAATCATACATAACTTTTAGAAACACATATTTTTTTAGGGTTACCCCGAGCTAAGGTTATGAATCCACAAGGGAAAAAACACCTATAGTTGGATCTATCTCTCTTACATATCCCAATTCCTAAAGTTTACAATCTATACTCTTACACCTATCTTGACCCACCATCCCTCTCTTCCCATCATCCTACACAACCCAAGCAATGGAATCCCCTTCTCTACCATGCAATCCCTCAATCTATCCCACTTCCCTTTAGGGACCTAATATAGATGATATAAGAAATCGCATTGTTAGGGAATCCATGGATTATCAATGGTAATTAGGTTTCCTTAATGACGACCATTTCCCATACACAAATTTATAATTCACAATTTGTTAGCTCTTATAGTTATCCCAATCAAGCAACTCTCTTTCCCCTTAGCTTGCATAACCCAAATAATGGGATCCCATTCTCTACCTTGCAACCCTTCAGGATATCCACTTCCACCTAGGGTTGTAGAAAAAATCAACTAGAAATATCACGATTGGGACTACAAGATTCTCGGCTATAATTAAATTTACTTTGACAATAATTTTCCTTGCACATAGGCATAATTTACACATACTTCATGGAAACCATTCTCCATAGTTTCATTACAAGTACTATAGAACAAGTTAAGCTTGGAGAGCTAAGCCTTTTGGAGGATGAATGTCAAAATCCCCCTTGCCTGTCCAAAAATCTTGGAATATATTTACATATATTAGAGAAACCATGTCCTTAAGGAGAAGTACATGTCTCTCTCTTAACCATTATTCTCAAGATTAATGGAACTTAGGATACATAAAACAAAGGTTTAACAAGGCTAAGGTTGAATAACTTAAGGTAGCAAATAGCATAATATTTTTTGTCCCTTAGGCCCCAAGTATTGTTCTCTTCCTCACTTGTGGATTCATAGCCCCCAATTATTTAATCCTTCTCCTTTTGTTTCCTATGATATATATTTTTAGTATCATAGAATATAAAAATTTTACATATTACATAATTCAACTTTAGACATTCATCATGTGCATATATAAATTATTACTTTTGGGATCAAGACTAGGTATTACATGTAATGAGATTCTTTACAATCATACTTTCTTAGATCTTAAGTCTCTTCAAAGTTTAGTGAGGCTTAAATGGCTATTGTGATCTAATATCTCTTTGGGTGGTGTTCATTCCTATTTATTTAGATTATCTTGGATATTGGTCACATTTTTGTACTAGATTGTGTCCCCCTTGACCACTGGTTATGATATATTGTACTATGCCATTTAGTTTTACATTAATCTAGCCCCATGATTCCTTGATCTCATATTATATTGAAACAATTTCATAAGCATGGGTATGCTTCTCTTATTGATATTGAGATTATATATATGCCTTACCTCATTGGTTGAATTTTTGTAGATGGGTATTTAGAGTCCTTTGAGACTTATCCACCCTCTTTAATCACTTTACTCCTACGGTCCATTTCCTATGGTTTGGAGGATAGAAGCACTTATGATGTGTTTTGGTCATATGAATTTTTCTTGAACTCACACATCAAGGGGTGTTTAGGTCATTTGATTTTTTCTTGACCTCACACATCAAGGGGTATTTTGGTCATATGATTTGTTCTTAACCTCACACATCAAGTGGCAGCTATTATCAGCACAATTTTTCTCACCTATCTCACCATTAGCACTTTCAACTAGACACATCACTTTGGCATCCTTAGCCCTCATTCCATCATCGTGGGATCTTAGTATTATCATCATAAGTCAAGTCAAACCTAAATTTTGACTAAAACATCATAGGTAGTATTTAACCATTTTTTTCACATAAGGCATGCAATAAATCCATAAAAATATATGCAATGAGCCTAAAGTGAAAAATCAATATTTTTTAGCTTATTAATGCATATTCACCTCCCAAAAATGGTGTAGTATCCAATTGTGGACCTTACCAATCCATTATTACATATAAGTATAAAGTTTGATCTAGTCTCCATTAGTTATCATTATCTCATTAATTCATTAGCGTATTTGGATTGTTTAGATTGAAGCTATCTCTAAAAAGAAGTCCATTCTATTATCTATAATTAAATACTAATGCCATAATTCATTCCATCCATAATCCATTGCAAGGTTATCCTACTAAAATTATATTAGACAGAGTTTTCACCCTAACCACATTCTTCTACCATTTGGAATTAAATCTAGCATCAAACTTGGAGTTGGAGCACACAAGGAGGAAAATGGCCTTCCCTCAAGGTGGCTTTGGAATCAATTTTGCCACAACAAACATTATTGAGGTGTTGTTTGTAAGTCCTTATTTCGATGGCATAATATTATTATATATTTTTTCACTTTATCTTAATACAATTTAGATATTAGATACATGTTATTTCTTTATATTTTCTTTCTTAGATGAGCTAAAATAGGGAATAAGTTTGCCAGCATGTAGTCATTTTATTCTTATTTATTTTGTCTATTTCTTAGGTCACACACATCGTACGTAGATATTTTTGATACACCATAGTAACAAATACCCATACTCCTATCACAACTTGAAATTGATTCGAATTGGATCATTTATTGTTTATCATCCATCTCAATGCTTTCAAAGTGGAAAAAGTGGAGTAATTAGCTCATATGACCATTTTTTCTAGTGGGGCCCAGTTTGGAAAAATGGGGTCTAAAAACTTATGGGAGCATTTTGAGGCATCAAACGAATTTTTTTGGGTGTACAAATTTTTCACTTTAGTGTGCTCCTTTCTTTCCTATTCTACACAGATACATTTCCAATGGTGCAATAATCATGTCAATCAGAGTCTGTATGCGGAAGTTATGTCACTCAAAAGTTGACCTTCCTGTTTTCACCACCATAATTCGAGAGCATGCCACATTAGCAACCATTATCCATGATAATGGGGAAACCCATGTGATTATGATGAAGAGTACTGTAGAATATTCTATATTTTAACTCTGGTTAAGAGTTGATGTAGTCAAACTTAAACACTATTAGGTTATTGGGTTGTGTTATAACCGAGCCACTAGGAGGAAAATGGGTTCCATTCTTTTGAGTGCATTTGTTCCATAATTGAGAAAAATTAGCTGAGAGGGATAGGAAATAGAGCACAAAGAGAGGATTTTATCCCATGGGCCACACACCATACTTCTTTGTACTCGTGGCCATTTTATATTAGAGAAAGAGAGGAGAGAAACCTCACCTTCCAACTAGGTTTTTCTCCCAAAATGTTTCCCGGATCATATCTTGTTTCAAATGTGTTATTGAGATTTTATAATGGTTTTTCTCTATTTTATGCATAATTTTAATTCACATGCATACACTATTAAGAGTAATCTACAAATCCAAAAATATGAATTAGAAATAAAACTGTAATAGTATAGAATTTCATATTTTAAATATAATTTTATCATATTTTTGTGATGAACTGTCCAGTGGAATATCCATGACAATTTACAAATCATAAATCCATCTAAAATTATTCATGTTTGGGACATATTTTCCAGATTCTTGGAGTTTAGTATTTGGAGAAGACAATTCCACCTCCACTCCTTTGTATATTTCAGTATCACATATATGCGTACATGTGATCTTAATGTTACGCTCTAATGTTGATTCCTTACCCCCCGTATCTTATACATAAATATTTTGTTTTACTTCATTGAACTAAGTCTTTTTCTATCTATCTTGTTTAAAAGAATCATATCAAAAAAAAAACCCTCTTCCAGATGCTTTGGACTTATCTTCTTCTTCTCCTTGTGACCAAAAACCTTTTTCATTTCCTATTGTAAGTTAATATCTTGAATGTTTTCAAAATAGATATTTTTTTCTTTGGCATCGTTCAAATTTTCAATGATTCTTTATACTACATATTGAGAAGTATTCTCGCCAAATCCCTCTCTATAAGGTACCTTCTCTATCACTTTTGTCAAGGTTGGATTACCCATTACTTGAACATTGATTTTCTTAAACAACCAAGGCTCCTCCCTAACCACCTATAGTAAATCCCCATTGTTTTTAGAAATTTCTCCATGTTGCCAAGGATTTCTTTTCATATATTTTATCTTGATTTATGTTAGATAGTAGTGGTATCTGTTTTTCTCCCCTCTTAACTAAGATGCACACACATTCATGTAATGGAATAAGAGGGATTATATGTGTACCCTTCACCTGAAGTCTAATCCTAGCATGATCTAACTAATTCCTTCTCTAAGAATCATGTTCTAGTGCCATAATCTTTGTCCTAGTTTCCAACAATCAAAGATAATAAAACGCAAACTATACTAATTCCAAACAAGTTTAGCAAACATTAGATACTTATATCTATATAAAATGAATACTAATCTAACCATTAACATGTAAGAGCACATAGATAAATGGAAGGGGAAAACATGATTTTTATATTATCAAGATGAAAAATCACAACAATCACAATTCTTTGTGTCTCCTTGATTGAATACTCAACCTCTCACCCACACAATCAAGGCACACTGATAACATAAGATTATCACAAAGAGATGTTCTCTTTGCAATTTGAAAATGCAATCTTACTTGTCTCTTTACACTTTTTCTTCTCCCATTGGGTGGGTTCTTATTTATAGGCGAGATGAGCCTGGTAGAGGGGATTAACTTAGACATTTTGTCCTTATGCAAGATGAGAGTTTTAAAGCTTTTTGACAAGGTATTTTAATTCATGGAGAGACTTTGTTGATTTGTTAATTTATGACTTTTGCATCAAAGTCATCATGAACTAAAAATACCCTATCAAAAACCTTTTTGACAGAGCCCTTTTAATTCATGATGAATTTGTTGCCTATATTCTTCATCATCAAGATATCCCAAATTGGAAATTATTCAGTTTACTCTCAAAGATTTGTATAAATCCCATTGGTGGTGGGTGATAGGAAAAACAAAATAAGAAACGAGAAAACTTATTTGGGTTTACAAGGATTTAGAATCAGCAATTTTGTTGGGAAAAACACTGGGGGGGGGGGTGAATCGGTATTTTAAACTTCAAACCTTGAAATTTTATATTTTGAAATATGTATGCCATTTTTATTGAAGCAACCTGCATATGTACGCTATTGTAGAGAAAGAAACTTGTGTATATCCAGTTTACTAATTTTTCATGTATTATATCATATGATTATCTTTAATAATTGTACATGTAGATTAATTACTTTTTAGTATGCAATAAAGAACATAAATAGATCACAACAATGTTGGGTTGTGTTATATTCTTTCCACGACTAACCTACGTAGTGAAGCCGGGGGTTAGAGGGGGGTGGGTAGCCCCCCCTTGTCCGGGGGGTTTGAGGGGGGCGGGTAAGCCCCCTCTACGGGGTTCGGGGCAGCGCCCCGAGAAAAAAAGTTTTGGACCCTACTACATTAGGATTTGGGCGAACCCTACCTATGGTTTCGGTCCATGGTTTTGGGACGTGCGATGGTTTTCGGTCCATGGTAATATGGATGCTTCAGGCAAATGTAATAAATATGTATGGTAACATTGAAAGGACAATATAATGAAAAATCAAGCTGGTAGTCTCGGTTTTGAGATCCAGTGGGAAATCTCTGTGTATATGTGTTTTATGTGTTATGCTCTCGCATTTTTATTTTTTTTGTGATTTATAATTTGTATGCAGGTAATTTCTGTACGGGGTTAAAACCTACAAACAACACACATAGAACACCAAGATTTTTAGGTGGAAACCCAATGTGGGAGAAAACGACAGTTTTTGGTGTCTTTGTCTTCATTCTTATTATATAAAGAAAAACTTCATTACATTTGTACTGATGCAGACTCTTATCAATATGCAGGAACCCACCTGCAAGAGGCTATAACTTACACTCGTTCTCCAACCCCTAGTGGAAGGGAGCTACAACCCCCTAATATTGTTTTTACCAGCTTCTAATGGGAAGAAGCTCCTACTCCCTTTCTTGATGCAACCCTCAACTCCTTGTGTACCACTTTTCATAATGTTTCAAACTAGAACCACCTATTAAACAACTATCACACAACCTGTAGGCCACCAGTCATCAAATTTTCAATCTAGATGCATATCAACAATAAACCCAAACAAACATGTTAAACTGAAGCACTGAATCTGAGACATTGTCACTCTGCAAATCAACTAAATTTCTGAAGCATCAAGTCATTGAATGCAAAACCCAACCAGAAATAATAAAATCAAATTTTGTACATGGCTATATTGAATAAGGCTCACGCATGTATGTGATTCCTCTGTATACCTGCATACAAATATCAAACCAATGACTAATATATCAAGAATCACTATAATATTTAATTACCATTGAACCATACACCGATCACCGACCCAATCACAAATTACTGAAGCAATCATAAATTACTTTAACATCATTACTAACCACTATTCTAATCATGAATAACCAACTCTATCAACGTTGTTAGACAAAGATCAGCACGATCAAGACTTCATTGAAAAAGAAAAACAAACATAAAGAACTAATCAAATGTCATCATTAGCAGTACTGAAAATGTTGCCATATATATATATATATAATATATATATATATATATAATATGCGACTACCTTAAGACATTATTAGCGTATGTATGCACTTACCATGCACAACACCCACATACAAATATGCAAGATTTATCTCTGCATATATACATGCCCCTGTAGATATGGATTTGTGTATGTATGCAACTATTCCCAAACACACCTGTGTACAAATCTGAAAACTTTCTCCATAGACACAATTTCACTTTCCACAACCTTTACTATCAATCATATAAACTAATGATTAATTTATTTAGATCACTGGATAAGTATTCATCATAGTTTCATCATTGTCAGGTACTTCAACATTTGCAACAAGTAAATAAATCAAACATATAGGTCAAAAAACTTCCAAATGTTTCATATCTGAGTTTTCTCCTTGCTTCCTGGTGCACACCTGTTCCAAATCAAATGATGTATGTATAGCTCATTACTTGCACACATAACACCTTTATCTCCATATCCTTATATAGATTTAGCCTTAGCCAATACCTTAGGTCAATCCCTTAGACTTAATGTCGTTGGCATTCTTTGACATGATCAAATAATAGTTGCCACACCCATTATTATGGGACAATACCATGGTAATGACCCCTAGTATCCAAAATACCATGGTTTGGGTTTTGTACACAACTTTTCGTTGTAGGACCAACGTATGTACACAACCCTTCTTCATAGGATATGTGTATACTTTCTCAAATTTCACTTTTAACATTCATTTATCTTTGATTTGTCATTTCCCTGTTCATACCATTTATAGCATTTGCATAACCATCATGTTGATATCTTTATCAAGTAGGTTTCCATCAAGGACAACACATTATCTATAATACCAATAATCCCCCCCTTTGGACTTTATGCCAACCACTTTGGTGTTTGGTCATCACCTATAAATACCTCCAAATACCAAGACTTCTCACCAAGCATTCTTTTCTAAAGACCAAGCTTCTCCCCCCCTTTGACATCAATACAGACTTCTTCTTCTAGATCTAAATTTAAGAATGCAGATTTAACATTCATTTGATATATATTAAAGTTATGAAAGCTTGAAAATGAAATAAAATTATTATGGATTCAAGTTTGGCTACATGTGCAAATGTTTTTTCAAAGTCTATCTCTTATTGTTGAGCATATCCTTTACATACAGGTCTTAATTTGTTTCAAATTACTTCTCCATTTTCATTCAATTTGTTCTTGACTACCCATTTTGTCCCAATTACATTTTTATCATGTGGTCTTGGTACTAATTCCCATGTATGGTTCTTTTTATTTGATCAAGTTCTTCATGCATTTCCTTAACCCAATATTCATCTTTTCTTGCTTGATTCACATTTTGAGGTTCAATTGTGGATAGTAAGGCTAAGTGACTAGAATTTCTAACAAGAGTTCTTCTAGTCTTTATTCCTGCTTTCTTTTCACCTAGAATTTGAGATTCAAGATGGTTTTTCTGAACGTACCTTAATGGAGTCTTTTCTAATGTGTCTGTATTTTCATTTCCTTCTTCTGATGCTTCTCCTACAACCTTTTGGCTTGTGGTAGGGAGAGGTTTGTCATATGTTGGTGCTTTTGTTTTGGTACCTGTCCATCCTTCATCAATCACAAACATCTATGCATTCAACAATATTTTGAATCCTTTTATTATAACATTTATATCCCTTGCTTCTAGAAGAATATCCAAGGAGGATTCCTTCATCATCTCTATATTCTAACTTTCCAATAATATCATCGTTTTTATTTATGTAACATTTTCTTCCAAAAATTCTAAAGTGTTTGACAATTGCAAGCTTACCAAACCATAGCTCATGTGGAGTGCCATCACTATTTACTCGAATATGAGCTTTGTTAAGAATATCCATGATTGTATGTGTTACTTCTCCCCAAAAGGTGTGAGGTTTTCCTGACTCATCAAGCATGGCACGCGCCATTTGTTGAACTATTTTTTTCATTCTTTCTACCACTCCATTTTGTTGAGGAGTCTTAGCTATGGAAAATTGTCTTTTGATGCCATGTTTTTCACAAAAATTGAAAAAATCACCTGATATATACTCTCCTCCTCTATCAGATCTGAGACATTTTATTTTCATATCTAACTCATTTCTACCAAAGCCTTAAATACGTTAAATTTATCAAATGCTTCATCTTTATGTTTTACTACGCCAATCCATCACATTCTTATAAAGTCATCAATGAATAATATGAAGTATTGTTCACCATGAGGAGAGTTATTTCTCATAGGACCACATAAATTAATATGAATAAGTTCAAGTGGCTTGCTCAAAGTACCTTCTTTAGGTTTAAACTAAACTTTGGTTTGCTTACTAAATTGGCATGATTTGCAAATGTTATTTTCAAGTGGAGAGATATTGGGAAAGTCACGTACTAGTTGAGAAAAGCTAAGATGTCCCAAACTTTTGTACCAAAGCTAGCTTTCTTCAAATTTTCTCAAATAACAATGCTCTTGGACGCCTTCTAAGACATACATTGCCTCGAGTTTGGGTTCCCTTCATTATGATCTTACTTGTATCCATATTTCTTACCGCGCAATTCTTTGATCTGAACACAACTTCATGCCCTTGGTCACACATTTCACTAACACTTAACAAGTTATGTCTTAATCCATCAAAAAAATACATTTCCAACCTTGACCTTTTTCTTTAACAACACAGTTCCTTTTTCTTTGATAGCAATAGGTGAGTTCTTGCCCAAAGTTACATTAATTTATTTATTTATTTATTTAACGGAAATAAGCTTGTCTTTGTCACTTTTCATATGCTTTGAACATTCGATGTGAATGTACCACAAATTTTCTTGATCTCTTGCATGCAAGGCTAGACCATAATTTTTAGAGTGTAATTTTTTTTCCATACCTTGGGTGGCATTGTCTTTTGTTCATGCTGGTAAGATGGCCCCATTCTACTTCCACATTTAGTTTCTTTATGACCAAAGTTATTACAAAGAGAACATTCAATTTCTTCTTGAATAACTCCAATCATCCAATGGAAACTAGATATACAAAGAATAGATTTTATTATAACCCCTGTGAACGGAACAAATAAATGTTACCAGTCCCCCTCTATGGGATGGGTTCTTGGCTATCCTCAAACGTCTTCAGATTTTTGATAGAGTTTCTTTCCTCTATAATGTGTAAACCCATCAAATAAAATGTTTGAGCTTAATTGGAACTCAAATGGAAAAAGTGTTGTGTGACAAATAAAATAATCAGAGTTACAACAATGAGTGCAACAATGAAAATAATGAAAAGTGAATAATGAATGGAAAACCCTTCTATTTATAACAAAATATTGAGTTATCCTTGAATAATAAGCAATAATAAAATATTATTAAATCCATTCTTGGAATAACCACTTGGAATATTTTATTATGTTTGGTTACGAGGGAAAAAATATTTAAACTTTTATTTAGAAATAATAAATAAATAAATGATTTGTTTATCACCTCAAGAAATTGGTTAAGGAATAATAAACAAATAATGATTTATTTAAGTATTCCTAAGGGATTTAGTCAAATTTGACAAGGATCAAACAAACAGCCCATCCTCTAGCTTAAAAACTCAAACCTCACAGCCCAATCTAAGTAGGACCTCAAATAAAGCCCAGGTCATTAACTTATCAGACATCTACCTAGATTATGCAACTGAATCCATCCTGAAAAAAGGTCTAAATTTTGCCATAACCCTTAATAAAATTCCCATGGAAGAAGTCATCAATAATATTGAAGTAGCTATTAAAAACCTAGACATAGCAAAAAGTGAAGAAATCAGACAAGATATTGCAAAGATTTTAAGAACCTCTAAACCTCCTGCATCTAACATTTCCCTAGAAGAAAAAAGAGCTTTAAACAACCTTAGAAAAAATAAAAACATAGTCATCCTAAAGGCTGATAAGGGAAATGCAACTGTAATCATGAACAGAATTGATTATGACAATAAAATGGAAGAACATCTAAATAACAGTGGATGTTATAAAATCATTGATAAAGATCCCAGTGAGAAAATCATGCGGGAAGTAATTAAGAAAATCAAAGAATCATCGCTTGATGATATCACAAAAAAGAAAATCATTCCTAATAGTGCCATTACTCCTAGAATTTATGGGGCTCCTAAAGTCCATAAACCTAAGATACCTCTCAGACCTATAGTTAATACCATAGGTTCCCCTACTTACCTTCTGGCAAAACACCTGGCCAAAAAACTTAGACCCCTATCAGGTAATACCCCCTCTTATATTAAAGACCCCTATTCTTTTGTTCAATGGATTAATAATATAGAAATGAAGGATGAAGATCTAATGGTTAGCTTTGACATTGTATCCCTTTATACCATGATTCCTATTGGTGGAGCTATTGAGATCATTAGAAACATCACTGATAAAGAAACTGTGGATCTTCTGGAGCTATGCTTAAGATCCTCCTACTTCAGTTTCAAAGGTAAAATTTATGAACAAACTCATGGCGTGGCTATGGGCTCTCCTCTATCCCCCATAGTTGTCAACATCTTTATGGAGCACTTCGAACAAATGGCTCTTAGCCCCTGATGAATGGAAAAGGTTTGTAGACGACATATTTGCCAAGTGGAGTCATGGAAAAGAAAAACTTGACCTATTCCTCAATCACTTAAATAGTCTCTCTGACCATATAAAATTCATTATTGAAATTGAAAATAACAGCCAACTTCCCTTTCTTGATATTCTTCTAACTAAAAGAGATGGGTCCCTTGGTTTCCAAGTCTATAGAAAGAAAACCCATACAGAACGATATCTTCATGCAAACTCCCATCACCACCCTAAACAGAAGATTGGCATCATTAGAACCTTAACCATTAGGGCAGCCAGAATATCTGATCCTGACCATTTAAAGAATGAGCTCAACCATCTTCACAAAGTGTTTGAACTAAATGTCTATAATAGAAATACCATCAAGAAAGCCATGCACCTATCCCTGAATAACAAGGATATCAAAGACCAAAATTTATCAACTCCTAATGTCTCGCTTCCATACATAAAAGGCACCACTGATAAAATTACTAAAATTCTTAATAAACATAACATTAATGTAGCCTTCACCCTTGTTAACACCATTAGACAATTAGTCAACTCAGTCAAGGATCCCATAAACCCTAACCTTCAAAAAGGTATTTATGTGATTCATTGCTCATGCGGTAAGGAATACATAGGTGAAACAGTTAGGTCTCTTAATATTAGAATTAAAGAACACACTGCTGACTTAAGAAGAGAAAGGACCTCAAAATCGGCCTTAGCGAAACATGTTCATTCTTCACATATGCATGGAAGAAGTCAAACTGGTTAGAAGAGAAGACCACTATCTTAAAAGAAAAATCAAAGAAGCTATTGAAATTAAAAAAAGGAAGAATAACCTAAACAAGGATGATGGATTAAAGTTAAGCAACACATGGAAACCTTTACTTGAAATCCTAAAAAATCAATAAATAACTCATTATTAGGTTATTAGTTTATTAATTTATTAATTTATTAATTTATTCATCAATTAATTACTTAATTAAGTTATTAATTGATTAATTTATTATATAACAATTAACTAATTAAATTAATAAACATATTAATAAAT
>APFE030601635.1:0-75780 GCA_000404065.3 Pinus taeda | reverse complement strand
AAATCATTAAAATCTAGTGAATATCTATTGACGCATCCCCTAATGATGGACTCACTTGGTAGTCCGAAACGTTGGGTTAACAAAACTCTATAACAGGTCATTCATCATCTATAAAACAATCCTCAACTGTATGGATTCATTATTTAACAAGGAATAATAATTAATTAGTGATTAATTAATTATTCATAGAGAAAAATAAGATAATTAATAATTTATCTGTTGATTTTTCATAATTGAGTCAAATATGACAAGGAATAATAATTGAACAATGCTTTAATTAATTATCCCTATAAGAAAATCAAATAAACAGTGATTTATTTAATTATAAATTACTTAACAAAGGTGGTTTATTAAGTAATTTCTCACAGTGAAAGCAATTTTACTATGGTAAAATTGGCTTTACATGGTGTACTTTGATCCATCTAGTAAATTAGGCTAGATGACGAATTTTTTGGTGATAACAGATTCCCCCCAACGTACAAGTGTTAGGAGCAAAATGTATGACCAAAGTACATTGTAAAGACACAATCACTAGACATCAAAATGGAGTCAAAGAGAGAGAGAGAGAGAGAGAGAGAGAGAGAGAGAGAGAGAGAAACAATAGAGTTGAAGCGAAGGAGGATAGGGACAGAGGGGCGCGAGACCAATTCAACTCCTTTTATGTTGTGGTACCGGACCTCAATGAGGCGGGGCAGGCATACCTATACCTGCCAAGATAACTTAGTACAAAAATAATGGTGCACCCAGAAACATAAAACTAAGCAATGAAGTACATGTTCAATGGTACATGACATGTGGGCATAACTGAGCCAGAAAATAATACAATGTGTCCCATATACATACTTCACCTGGAAAAACATGAGCTGGGACTGAATACAATAATATCAGTGAGTACATGAGATATAATGGCCCTTCCCTCAAAATATGGGTGGGTGGGAGGTACGGTAGAACAACCAAAGAAGCTCTGCTGAACAAGGAAGGGCTCTGCAAAACTGAATGGACCATCTGAAGGAGACATGCATGTTATGAACATTGTGATCGGTAGAAACCAAACCTATCAAATCTACGAAACTACATCTGAGGTTGTAGCATAATAGGAATGTGTCCGGGCATGTGGGAGGCTACTTGAAGGGCCACCCCCTCATGAGGTCTGAAACATCTCACGCACACCTGGGAATCACGGGTACAATCTGTTGCATCACTAGACCATCAAGTGTATGGATCACAAACATGAAACAACCAATTCAAAAGGAATGATGAGTCCCAGTCATACTGACAATTAGATCCCTTGACCTTTTTAGTGTGTTTTCAGTCGATTTCGCCACCAACCAGCACAGTGTTTGCAAACCCAATTTGGTTGGGGTTTAGTTAATTGTTTTGTTGTTCATTTTTGTGGTTAATTTTAGTTTATTTTTAGCAAGATTTTTTCTTTTTTACAAACACGATCTGGGCTTAATCAATAAACACACTTGAACACATAAGCACACCTTAAGTGAAGGGTGTTTGGTTTACACCACCAAGCCAAGACTTAACATAATAAATTTATTGCCCCTCATTGAGACAAAGGCATATTTTTTATCTCCCTTCACCATTTCTGGGTCACGTGCGTCTTACCACCATTGCGCCACCACGGCGTTTTTCATGGAGACTCTTAGGCCTTCGCCCCCAGTTTATTCTTGGGCATATTACTCCTCCCCACAAGGTACGAGTTCATAGTCCCCTAAGTCCCCGTACCGACTCTTCTCCTGGTTCATTTGATTCCTCATTTGATTCTGAACCTCCTTCACCACACATCATCACCTTGTCTAGCCCCACAGTTAGTGCAAGAACCCAACCTGGTGTTGGCTCCGATTCTACCCCGGTGGTCACATTAAGCAGAACAATCTCAGGAACCGTTCTGGCAGCCCCCATGCTCCCTTTTATGGTTGGGTTAAGTCTACTGGATTTTAGCCAGATGATAAATGATCCCGTACACAAAGATGTTGTTTGGCCTGCTATGCCAACTAAGCTTCCCTTAGACATCCCAAAGTTTGAGGGTAATTCTGGAGAGGACCCTACCAATCATGTATGCTCCTTCCACATGTGGTGTTCATCCAACTCCATTATCAATGACTCCATTCGTCTTTGGCTGTTCCAACGCACGCTCATTGGAGATGCTGCAAAATGGTATGTAGACTAGCATGTCGCATCTCATTCCATTTTTGTGATACTTGCTAAAGATTTCCTCTCATATTTCCAGTTACCTCTCTGGTACGACACTGGTACGAAGCTATTGACCTCATTGCATCAATCCTCTGCCACTCGCCTTTCTAACCATGTTCAAGAGTGGAGTAGAAGGAGGAGCACATGCCAAGATCCAGGTGGATATTGGTGGCCACCCGCCAATTCCACTTGGACCCCCACCATTGTCTCTTTCAGTTTTTCAATTTCCTTAATTGTAGCGCAGTTTACTATTTTTAGCATCTTTTCAGGTCCTAAACTTTTGGGGCCATTTTGAGGCCCTAAATGACATTTTTTGGAAATCTACAGCCATCAACTTATGTTAGGTAATTTTTTAGTCATATTTCTCAGAGAGATCTTTCCAACGGGGTATCATGTGCGTCAAATGGAAATAATATGACCAAGTCAAAACCCCAGGAAGTTGGTTGCCCAACTAACCCCAACGAGGCCCATAAACTCTTGGTGTTACATCTCCTCGGGTCAGGGTTTTGGTTGTTCAGTGTTTTCTCTTATTGTTCAATAAAAAAGGCCCTTGAGCCTCATTGTAACACGTTTCAGAGGCATGTAGCCACCGCATCTCTACTCAGAGGTAAGCTACCATCACCGAGCTAGTCTAGTTTCTATACTATTTGTAAGCATATTTCAGTATTTTACTTTAATGAAATAAAGTATTAAATCTATTGCATCTCTATATTTATGGTTATCTCTATAATTTGTTGCATTCCTATTTAAAATTGGATCAGTGGTATCAGAGGTGGTCTACTCTTTCTATGTTTTTCTTTGCATGTCCCCAACGAGGTCGAGATATGAGTTAGAGCTTGAACTGGTCGAACATTTACAAGAAAAGCCTCGCAAATCTCGACAGCCTCCCATGACAGATGAAAAGAAAGACGAGGGGGCAGGAGATCTTATCAAAATCTTGCTCGAAGAAGCCCTTGAGCGACAAAGGAACATGATGATGGACAACTTTTCCTAGATCCTTCAGCAACTACCCAGGGGTGACGCATCTAATAGCTACTTTGGAAATGCCACACCCTTTAAGGTACAAGTTAACTTTGAAATCCCCATATTCTAGGGTCAAATAGATGCAGACTTCGTAGATAAATGGTTGAATATTGAAAAAATGGATGAAAGTACGAACTCATTGTTTTCAGCGACTCCCACTTGGAATTCATTCCTGGATGCCATTAAGGAGCAATACTACCATGTCGGGAGCTACGAGGAAAATACATAAAGTGGACCACGTTGCGACAGGGAAGGGACCAAGATGTGCCAGAGTTTACCAATTCTTTTCATACCCTTCACACGAAGTTGGGTATCAAGGATTCTAAGAAAAAATTGGTACTCAAATATCGTGGCTGCCTACAAAGGTACATCCAGGACAAAATGGATTTCCTGGACATCTCCTCGCTTTGCATGGCATACTGATACAGTGTCAAGATCGAATAGAAGTTTAAACAAAAGAAGTGGGACTTCGGATTTGCGAATCCGAAGAACAAAGGACAAAGCCAAGGCGGGGTGACCCAAGACAACCCGTCGAAGCCGCAAGAAAAGAACAACACCACGAAGTCAAAGAAGGACACAGGCAAGTGGTGTGAGTTCCACAAGAGCCCCACTCGTAGCACAAGTGAGTATCAGGCCAAGTAGTCACTGGTCGCCGAGTTTAAGGTTTTAGAATCATATGCATGTTCCGACCTTGAGTCAGAACTCGAAAAGAGGAATGACAAAGGGAAGCAGATCATTGATGCGAAGCCCAGCACCACTGTTACCACCACTAAGATCTAGAATAATGATCCTGAAGATCCAAAGGCGGGAGAGCGTCTTTTCCACTCATAGATGTGGGTGAAGGGTTCGCCGCTGCAATTCATTCTTGACAGTGGGAGCCAAAAGAACCTCATTTCAGTAGAGGTCGTGAAGCGATTGGGACTACCGACCATACCACACCCACAATTGTACAACATCAGGTGGCTTCACCAAGGATGAGATCTCCGAGTCCGCCAGTAGTGTCACCTTCCCTACAGCAGCAAGCCCTTCACAGATGAAGTATTGTATGATTTTGCACCTCTGGATGTTTGTGATGTATTATTAGGCTAGCCATACTTGTGGAAGCGACATGTTGTGTATGAGTCAAGGCCTTGCATTGTTATTATTTCTTCATGTAATACATTATGCAGGATATCGGAGGCAGCCCCACCTATTGCCACTTATTTGATCTCTACTAAGAAAGGCAGTAAGATCATCTCCTAGACTAGGAAAATTATTTTCTTTCTGATTCGCTCTCAAAGTAAGGGGAAGATCGTAGCCACATCCATGGCCTCGGGGAAGGGTTCCTCCACGCAGCAGAAGCAGGTGGATATGGTCATGAAAGGATACAAGGCCATCTTCTCCTCACCGACAGGGTTACCGTTACACTGTCAAGTCAAGAATTTGTTCGATCTTACTCCCGAAGCACCTATACCCAACGGGCCGATATATTGTCGCTCCATTCTGGAAAATGCCAAGTACAGGCAGTGACATGATCAACATCAGGTTTCACACCAGTTTCAAGTGGACGAAAAATTTTGGTTGCATTTGCAGAAAGAATTCCTTAATAGAGCCCATCAGAAGCTCAGACCACTCTGATATGGTCCTTACACCATTAACAAAGATGTGGGAAACAATGCTTTGGAGCATAGAATTCTCCCATTCCTTGCCTTGCATCGAGTGTTTACTATGGATTGCCCTCGAGCGTGGTTCCCACCATTACTAGACACATCAGAGATTGCAGAACAGCTCACCAAGGACCAAGTTCAGCAGAAGTTTCCTCATCTCTTGGAGGAACTCAACGCAATGGGGACCGTTGCTTCCTAACAGGGAAGGAATGATCCAGGTGGATATTGGTGTCCACCTTCCAATTCCACTTGGACCCCCACCATTGTCTCTTTTAGTTTTTCAGTTTCCTTAATTGTAGCACAGTTTACTATTTTTAGCAGTTTTTCGGGTCCTAAACTTCCGAAGCCGTTTTGAGGCCCTAAACGACGTTTTTTTGGCAATCTACCGCCATTTAATTTTAATAAGACATTTTTTCATCATAGTCCTTGAAGAGATCTTTCCAACAGGGTATCATGCACATCAAACAGAGATAATATGACCAAGTCACGACCCTGGGAAGTTGGTTTCCCAGCTAACCCCAATGGGGCCCATAAACTCTTGGTGTTACATCTCCTCGGGTTAGGGTTTTGGTTGTTTAGGGTTTGATCTTATTATTCAATAATAAAAAAGGCCCTTGAGCCTCATTGTAACACAGTTCAAAGGCATGTAGCAACCACATCTCTTCTTAGAGATAAGCTACCATCGCCGAGCTAGTCTCATTTCCATACTGTTTGTAAGCATATTTCAGTATTTTACATTAATTAAATGAAGTATCATTTCTATTGCATCTCTATATTTATGGTTATCTTTTTAATTTTTTGTGTTCTTGTTTAAATTCAGATCATGTCCTGCCTTGCCCTTCGAAGACCGTGTCTATCTAGATTAGTTTCTTAGGATCCTTTTAACACCCATTAGAAAAGGTGTTGTGTCCCATTTTCCTTAGACAGAGGAAGAATCTCTCCAAAATTCTCTGAGATATGACCTAATTTATGCGCAATCCAGTTATGTCTATACCATCATTCCAGACCTCTCTCATCCCGGAAATTCCAATGCACCGGGACCATCTCACATCGTCGACGGTATCGTTGGAACCCTTTCACATCCTTTGCCATATACTCAGCAAAGTTATGGCTATCCGCAGGGGGGCACCAGTTCCTCCAACACTTATGCCCCTCCTACTAGCAACATGTTTTCAGGGCCCCAACCTGTCTACCAAATCGTTTCTCCTCCTTATGCACAGTCGAGTGCTCCATCCCCTCAAGCATTAGCGTTGCAGCCTCCCATGCATCCTCAGCCCCAGCAACCACCGCCCCCTCAGGTTCAAGTGTTTGCACCGCAAAGTGCGGCCAATCCCAAAAATTCAAAGAAAAATAATAAGGGGAAGGGTAACAAGGGTAACCAGGGAAACATTTGTCATCTTTGTCGCAGCTAGCTCCTATGACCTACGGAAAAGAATAGAAAACTTGCGGCAATTAGAAATTTGACAGATCTAGGGTTAAAAATCTAGAAAACAACATTAAGAGACTAAAAAAGAAGGAACCCTAAGCTGAAAACTGAAGGTCACCCAGGTTTCTAGATCTGAAGTAGAAACGCAGTAGAGTCACCAATTTTTTTGTATTGTTTTGTTCTCGAATGTGTACGGAAAGAACCCACTTAAGATTGTGGATGACAAATAGTCTCAACAATATAAATGGCTGCTAAACATTGTAGATTTGCAGCAACTGGTAGAAACAAAACCTGCCAAAGTCTTGATCTATGCTACATTCATAATTAAACAGCAAAAAGAAACAGTAATAACTCCAATCATCCAATGGAAACTAGATATACAAAGAATAGATTTTATTATAACACCTATGAAGGGAACAAATAAATTTTACCAATCCCCCTCTATGGGATTGGTCTTTGGCTATCCTCAAACGTCTTTAGCTTTTTGATAGAGTCTCTCTCCTCTGTAATGTGTAAACCCAACAAATGAAATGTTTGAGCTCAATGGGAACTCAAATGGAAATAGTGGTGTGTGACAATGAAAATAATCAGAGTTACAGCAGTGAGTGCAACAATGAAAATAATCAAAAGTGAATAATGAATGGAAAATTGTTCTATTTATAACAAAATATTGAATTATCCTCGAATAATGAACAATAGTGGAATTTACCACAGGGTAGAGAGCCCCTAAATTGCAGTCTATTTTGTTTCTTTTCTGGTTCACACATGATGGATATGCATGGCATATATATTGTATATTTTTCACACAGGCTATATTTCTCATACATAACATAGACCTACAGAAAATGCATCACCCTCTGTGGTGTATGTGGAACTATTGTAGAGACAGACATATTTATAGTTTTATTTTCATATCAAATAGTGAATGAACACCCTGCGCGGTGATGAATGCAATATGCAACCTAAGTTTTTTTTATAAAACTGAACAAAATTTTTGAAAGTGCCCTCAGTGGCAAAGGACTAATACAGCATATGCTAAAAAGCATCTACAACATGTAATTTTTCAATCATAATGAAAGATTACGATTTTCCCAGTGGAAAAAATGAGCAAGAGTAAAATATTATTAACCCCATTCTTGGAATAACCACTTGGAATATTTTATTATATTTGGTTAGGAGTGAAAAAGTATTTAAACTTTTAATTAGAAATAATACGTAAATAAATGATTTATTTATCATTTCAAGAAATTGGTTAAGGAATAATAAACAAATAATGATTTATTTAATTATTCCTAAGGGATTTAGTCAAATTTGACAAGGAATAATAATTAATTAGTGATTAATTAATTATTCCTAGACAAAAATAAGATAATTAATAATTTATTCGTTGATTTTTCATAATTGGGTCAAATATGACAAGGAATAATAATTTAACAATGGTTTAATTAATTATTCATGTAAGAAAATCAAATAAATAGTGATTTATTTCATTTTTCTTCATGGGTTTAATTATAAATTACTTAACAAAGGTGGTTTATTAAGTAATTTCTCATAGTGAAAGCAATTTTACTATGGTAAAATTGGTTTTACATGGTGTACTTCGATCCATCTAGTAAATTAGGCTAGATGATAAATGCTCCACCCACCTGGTTAAATACACAGCTGCAGTAATGATATATCGCGTGCCTATCTTCTTTCTTGGCGGTTGTATGGGACCTATAAAGTCAATGGCCCATTTCTTAAATATCTACAACAAGACTTGGGGATTTAAAGGAAATTCATCCCTTCGCGAAGGTGGCCCCATCCTTTCGAAAACATCGTATGCCTTGCAATATGCCTTAGAATCGTTGTGTAATGTTGGCCACCATAACCCAGTGTGCAAGATCTTTTATGTGGTCGTTTTCCCTGCATAGTGACCTCCTGCCACTCCTCCATAGGCTTTAGCCAGGATAGTAGCGCGCTCAAACTTTGGAACATACCTTCACAGTATATCATCTGACCCCATCTTATACAAATGACCCGTAATTACCGAAAAGTCCACAGTGCGAACTACTAACTCCTTCTTTTGTTGAGTGGAATAACCTTCCGGAGATGATATTCTTGTTAAGAACTGAATAATATCAATGAAATGATCGTCCGTGATGCACACCGCAAAGAGTTGCACGTGTGGTATTCCTTACTCCAAACTACTTGGTTCGTCTCCTGTTTCAATCCTGGATAGATGGTCTGGGGCTGCATTCAACCTTCCAGACTTCACAATCACCTCAAATACATACTCCTGGAATAATAGTAACCATCATCATATCTTCCCCCCCCCAACACATTTTTATTGACCAGGTACTTCAGCGCGGAGTGATATGTATACATTTTAAAGTGTCCACCCATCAAGTAATTACTAAACTTCTACAGTGCATAGACCATCTCCAACCCTTCGTGCTATGTGGTGGAGTAATTCTTCACGGCTTTGGATAAATTTCTGCTCAGGAAAGCTATCAAATGATCAATATCTCCCTCACGACTTGTGTTAAAACTTCTCCTAGCGCAATGCAGGAGGCATCAACATGCACATGAAACTACTTTTTCTAGTCCAGAAACACCAAAAAAGGCAGTGTCACCATTTTCTCCTTCAAGATTTCCAAGTTGCGCAGACAATCTTCATCCCAGAAAAACATTGCATATTTGTTTAACAATTTCTCCATTGGTGTAGTTATCTGGGCATATGCCTTGATAAACTTCCTATAGTACCCAGTGTCGCATGTAATTGTTTCACATTCCTAGGGGCTTCCAAATTCACAATGACAGCAATCTTCGTGGGGTCCACCATCAATCCTTGCTTACAGACAACATGGTCGAGCAAAATTCCAAAAGGCACACAGAATATACATTTCTTTAAGTTCAATGAAATCTTATATCTCCGAAATGTATCCAACATTAGGCACAAACTCGCAACATGACGCTATATCCACCCAAATACAGTCCAATCATCAAAATATACCTCCAAGAACTTATGAATAAATTCTTTTCGAATGGGATAATTGTATATTGGAAGCAACCCCACTCAGTGGCGAAGTTTGTTTTGTTTTGTTTTGATCCTCCAGCACAATATTTATTTGACGATAACCCAAAAACCCATCAGTGAATGAATACGCCTCTTATCAACCCACATTATCTAATACTTTGTCCATAAATCGTGTCGGAAATGGATCACGCACACAAGCATCATTCAGCTTCCACAGATCTACGCATGTGCGGATCTGGCCCTTTTGTTTCTTTTCTTGGACCACCATTGGGATGGCCCAATCTAATTCTTCTACAGACTTAATAATACCAGCTTCCAACATTTATCCAGTTCTAGGTGCACCTTCTCTTTATACTTTGGATTCAGTCGATAAGGTCGTTGCTTAATAGGCTTTGCATCTAGTTTCAACGTGATCTTCATAACACCTAAATTTCTGACAATCCCTTTCAAATCTGAAAACTTCGTGGGGAATAAGTCTTGGTACTCGCATAGCACCTCAGCTACCTTATCCACTGTGTCTTCGTCCCAATAGTCTCCTATCTTCGCGAACTTTGGTTCTTCTTCAGATCCAATGTTTATCTATCAAGTTTTCAAAGGCTCTAATATATCCGAGTTCCTCATCTTTGGTCCTTCGACTTGGCGTTGTCCTTCAGTTTCAGAAATGGTAATATTCCATGGGTCATCCTCTTCTTCAATTGTCACATTATAGCATTCCAGTGTGTGGCGTAATTGTGTACTCCAATATGGCTTAGTCCATTCTACTAGTTCCTTTGGCATTCTAAATAAAACTACTTTAATTTCTTGTAGTGCCTCATCAATGCTCTGAAAGTCATCTTCAAAGTTGAAGGTTAATAGAAAGCTCTCCCTTAAATTATCCCATTTAGCAGTTCTATGGTGAAGCTTCATTTCCAAATACTAGTTCATTGGGATCGTGTCTAGGGTATGATTGAAGATATGCACCCATTCTGGTTGTGGTTCTGTTCCCCAGACCTTAGTCTATCGTGCTAAATGATCACGTGGATCATCTTTCCCACTGTATTTTTCTGTCATTCGAGTATTAGCATAACCGAATCTTAACTTCATAATTCTTTTGTATTCTCTCTATCCAGCAAATATTTCCTTGTGCATAGCCCACCAGCGGGAAAACATAGCACACAGCACCAATGCCAATGCCAATGCCTGGAATCGATGTTCTTCCGTAACAGTTTACTTCCCTTTCAAATTCATCCAGAAATAGTTCCACATCATTCAAACCATCATAATGTGGAAGATTCCTTACCTCAGTCGAGACACACCTCAGTGAATTGGTCATCATATTACAACAGAGCATAGATACTTCATGCACCCTAATCTGTCAATGTTCAAGCTCTTCATCTGAATCTGAGGCGCAGGAATTATCATTGTCCCACTTAATTTTTCCATTGGTTGTAGGATTGATCCAATCCTCATCTCACGTTGTTATCTTGTATATCTGATCTAGATCATCGTCACTTTCTACATAGTCACGCACAGGTTTAGTATAATGTGCTCCTTCTCCAGGGCCTAGTGGCACAACAACCCTAAGAGACTTCTTCTCAAATGACATCTTCTGCTTCTTCAAGTTGAGTGCCTCATTCATATTAGTAGCCCAGTCAATCCCTATCAGCATGGGGTATGGGTTAGTATCATCTACTATTTCAATAACCTCAAAGTTAGCCAGCTCACTCGCACCCTCAATGTCCAGCGTTACACCATATAAGTGCGGCATCGGAATAATCTTTTGTTTATTTTCCATGCGCAACTAAATAAGACTCCACTGCAGTGTAGGTATCCCCATCCTTTCCCATTTATGCTTAGGCAAGACATTCGAATCAGACCCTAGATCCAAGATTACCTGGTCCATTTCATAGTCACCTAGTTGCGCGATTAGCCTCATCTTGTGCCCTGTTCATGCCTTATGCTTACCAATCTTCCTTATTGTGCGTTGCTCCATAGGAGTCTTTTCCTTATTGGCGCACTTGTCAATTAGGTCTTGCAATCCTTCGACGGTTTTCTAATCATGTAGCAACATGATACAAGTCTTCATAAAGGTAGCTAGTACTGATGGATCTACTTCTTGCAACATATTAGTCTCCAGCATTTTCTCTTGACTTCCTCGGGTGGAGGCCTCAACGAAGTTCTTCTTTTCTTCCAAGAAAGTTTCTTTAGCACGATTCAAATCAAAGTCAACTTCCTTCTTAGCAGCCTTGCATACCCATCCGTCTTCCTTAGGTTGCTTAACTTTATTTGTGCTAGTTGTCGTACCACTTCTCAATACAATATTGAGCTTTGATCCTCTTCTCAAGGCTCAACCCTCATCATTTGAATGTTTTGCATAAGTTGTTGGGGTTGCGCCTTCTTTGCCTGCATCTTTTCCATAAGAACCATACATTCCTCTATGACATGGTCAAACTATCAACAATACTGACATGAGGGATGTGTGGGGTTTGTACAATCTCACGCGAAGTGCCTTGCTTCGCCACAGTTATAGCAGATCACCTGCCCACACCGTCGTCCTAGTCTAATGCCTCTTCCTCGTCCTTGGCCTTAGAATACTCCACACATTACTCTTGTGCCTTGATCCTGAGGCCGGTTCTCTGCCTACATCCTGTAGGTAGGGGTTTTATCCATCATCAGCTCATAACTCCTACAATGATGTTCATCATGTCCTACAGACTTACGAAAATTGAAAAATAATTGTTGCAGGCTCTATACAAACTTCTGCAATAGATGGCAGTTATTAGCAGCATTTTGTCCTGTAACTTGACAAATAGTGCACCACAGCACAGATCTCGCGATCGTCCCAACATTATTCTCTGGTTTCAAGGGCACAGGCCCTCCCCCTATAGTATCATTCTTAAAGATCAGGCAATGATCCTTATTATGTCTATGACTCTTACATTTCAGACACCAGATCTCAGCGCACAACTCCAAGTACAGGCTCTCCAGCTGTGAATGAATTTGTTTCATTCCCAAGTTTGTATCTTGAATAGGCAATACATCCAGCCTCATCGCGATATCCAAGGCTTCCTCTTGCATTGCTATTTTCTGTTGTGACAGAGGTATTCTTAAATGTGGAAAGAGCGATGCTATAAACCAATCATGATGCTAGGTATCTGAGATTTGCATATTAGCATATTTGATCAGGAATTTCAACCTCTGATCAAAGTCCCAAGGTGTTTCATCAACCTTCTGCCAGATCTCCTTAAATTCAATTACTGATTGTGCCTCTGACTTAGGCTTACTAAACTCCTTGTTTACATTTAGCTGGGTACTTTCCAATGACGTGTTGGGGTTATCTGTGCAATACACTATATACCATGTTAGTGTGCAGTCTTGTAAGGTTGTAACCAACTGCACTTTCTTAATATTATCGATTGTAATCTGCTACATTGTCCAAACAACATATGCAAAAAGCCAAAACTGTTATGGATCTTCGGTCCGTGTTCCTTTGAAAATCGGCATCTTCATCGTGTTTTCCATGTTGAAAGTCGGGGGTGGAGGTGGAGGCGTAGGTGAAGGTGTATGAGGTAAGGGTGGAGGTGGAGGTGGATGTGGAGTGGATGGATGAGATATCCTCAAAATACCCTGTGTAATTAATGGAACTGCACTTCGTGGCGTAGTCAGCATTGTCCCTTCGTTGTCACCTGAAGGGGGTTCAATGAGTGGACTATATTCTGGGCTAGATCCTTTGTTTCTTCTAAAGAATCTCCCACTTCACGTAGCCCCAAACATCAAGGCAACTCCATAACCCTCTTTTCACATAACAACATTTTAATCCAAGTCTTCAGTGAGTTCAAATACTTACCTCACAGTCCTTTAAGGATCCTTCGCTATAGATGATATTTCTATTGATAGAGAAATAATTCACAAAACTTCTCAGCGTGCGATCAACCCAATGATCCATAGCCCGCGTGATATTTCTTTATGATGTTTACAAACATCGCACCGGTTCTGGAGTCCACACTATAGGGCCTTCGAGCCTCCATGTCCCTTGACTATCAACTAATTTAGAAACCCACTCATATAGTTCTTCAGGGAAGAAACAGAAAAATGCGTCGTTCTCATCTATATACAAAAATCTCTGCAGCCACTTCTCCTTAGATAATTTAGGGCTTCTGTTTTCCTGAGCCACAAATTTGTGTGATTTTCGATCAATCCACTTATCAAGCTCTTTCTTCATAGGAAACCATTTATCACACATCTCTCATATAGATCCCAGTCCTAGCAATGGAACCATTTGTTGGCTTAATGGGGCATGATCCAGGTTTAGAGTTGTTCGCGCAAACCAACAAAACCATAACTGTTGGCCCTTTTAGAAACAACCTGCATAGCGCCAGATGCAGTCCCACCCAAAGCAATATTGGGGGATGCTAGAACTAGGTTTCTGCATCCAAGAACATGTGATAAGTGGTTCTCAAGCTCCTATAGTCCAGATCTGCCTTCACGCAGATCGGTAGTCTCTTATGGCTCTCTACTGCAACTCTATGAAAACAGCTTCAAGACCTTCATGAAGGTCTACGATTAGTCTTTTCGGACCTTAAACAGGCACATTACCTACTTTCGCGCATCAATAAATAACCCTAGATCTAATTTCACGCAAATATATCCAACTCATTAAAAAACATAGTAAAATCAACCCTTAACTTCGCGAACATGCATAATTACTCAAAGCATGCATAATTAAGATATATTCGGTAGTTTCCCGCAGCATTCATACATTATTTCATGAAAAGATATCATTGAGTGACAGAATATAACAAAAACAAAAACAACAAAAATGCTCAGATTGCACAGTAATTCTTCAAAATTAGCCTTTATTGATCTTCATTGATCAAATTACAGACTCTTCTACCCTGTGCACTCAGCTGCAGAGGTCCACGCACTCAACTGCAGACATACCAAGGCCTCCTATGCACTCAGTTGTAGGAGCCTTCCCCTTCTCACCTAATTACATGAAGCAGAGCCTTCTTGCCTTAGCTCTTGCCCAAAACAACAAAAACCATTCAAAGTTCACAATTCTTCATTCTAAGTTATCTATAAGACTCGTTATGACTCAACTATTTATAGCTTTCTTCCATACAATACCATGATTTGTGGATCATGGGAGAATATTAAAACCAACCCAAACAAGGGGCTAAGATCCCTTTGACTCCTATCTACCTGCGTGCTCTGCATCCACATTTCACAGAGACTTTACATATTTTACAAAAATTTATACAAAACTTGGGTTAACTAACCCCAAAACTGACCCTAGGGACCCTATCCCAACAATATCCTTATAATGTTCTATCAATTCCTCTGTAAAAATTTCCCAAGTGACAAATGATTTGCGAAAATAAATTCATCGATGCCACACAATTTGATTGAGTTATAAATGTAAAGATGCAATGTGTACCTTACACGTCATGTAGATCAAAGAACTGCTCCATTTGTAGTATCCATGTTACTGGATCCCTTCCATCAAACTTCCTCATATCGTTCTTTGAAATATGCTTGGTCTTCAACCCAAAATTATAGTTTCTAAAGTCATGATTCTCATTCCTTTTGTTCTCATTATGAGTTTCATGGAATACCTTGTCACCACTAGGAGGCCTTTCTTAAAGCTACTTTGTCAAACCTTCCTTCAAATCTTCCATGTATACTTTTAAACCTTTTGTGTCCCCTTTAAAACCTTCCATGTTGCCTTTTATTGTTTCTTTCATCATTTTAATTTTATCTTTGGTTGCTTTATGTGAGAGTGAAATTTGTTGCACTTGGTCTCGTAATTTTGATATATCATGTTGCATTTCTTCCTATTATTTATGTGTCATAGTATAAATTTATGACGGCTTAATGGGTGTAGAATTTTTTTGTTTGTGAGAAATTTTGGAACCAATTAATGATATCTATGCTCAATTATGCCCTTTGAATCACTTCAAATTGATTTTTCAAACAAAATTTATGCAAATTTAAAAATACACACCTTTTAAGAGATTGATTTTGAGCTTGTCAATCTAGGTAACCTTGAAACTGTTGGATCTTTGTGATTTAGGCCTCCCAAGGTATTAAACTTCATCATGATGTATCTCTATATGTATTTTTTCCAACACAAGTCAAACCGAGATTGGATTCTTCAAAATAATGTTATGTCAAATCTGCCATGATGACTTGATTATGGACTGGTTTAATAGATTGAACTTATACGAGATGTCACGTGTCACTGTTTCAAACTTTGGCCCTTAAACTTGTACCCAAGAAACTAAAGTTTTTTCACTATCAATAACTTTTTACAAAATTCAAATCTAATGCGAAAAGAGAAAGTTATGATGATTTTCCATGGACAACTTTTTGAGACTGAATTTGGAGTATACAAAAGCCCTAACTTCCTTGGACCATATATCTGAAAATATAGTAATCCAAGGTATTAAATTTTAACCAAATTTTCGTTAATATTTTTCATCCATGTAACAATTTCACAATCCGAAGCTTCAGTGTTATGAAACCATCTCACGAAAAGATAGATCAACAACTTAGAAATCAACCTTTTCAAGGGGGCAACCTCCTTTACATTACACAAATGAATAATTCTTGGATGATACAAATGACAATACCTCCTTTGTATATATATAGGATTCTAAGTGGTCCCAATATAATCAGAGCCTACATAACAATAATATTGTAGGGTCACAACAATAACAATAGTGGGCTTCTATGGGGCACAATAATAACAACATGGCGACTACATGGGCACAAAAATACCATAAGGGGGTTGCACTAATAACAATAAGGGGCTACACTAGTAGTATAGGGACCTAACATTCCCCTCTCCTTAAAAAAGTGTTTTCCTCAACGCTTGAGTAGTTATGGATTCTTCTGTATAAAATTCTCATCCTCCCATGTGGAATCTTCAGAAGGTCAGTTCTTCCACTTGATGAGATACTTTGAAATTGATCAATTTCGTAGCTATCGGGTTCTTGTTTCCATGACTTCTTCAAGTTCAAATATGATTTTTCCTTCCTCGTAAAGTTCCGAAAATATTGTTTGAACTAGGATCTTGTCACCTATAACCTTCTTTAAGCATGAAACATGGAAAACTGGGGGCACTAGGGAAGATGTAGGAAGCTCAAATTTGTATGTCATAGTACCAATATTTTGTAGCTCTTTATAAGGACCATAGTACTTTGGTGATAATTTATTATCCTTCTTAGCTTGCTTGAGGGACATTTTTTTGTATGGTTGTAGTCGTAAAAATACCCAGTCACCTATGTCAAAACTTATTTCGCTACAATGTTGATTTGCCTGTTGTTTCATTCAATTCTGCGCGAAAGTGAGGTTATCCTTTTTCTTTTTGATATGTCATTTTATCTTGAGAGTTTGATGAGTGGTAATTCTTACCAATGCATTACAAGATATGGTCGGATTCATTTCTTCTTTCTCTGGGGTTGGTTCCTGGTGTATATCCTCTTCTTTTGACGTTTATTGATCATTTTCTTCCTTCTCTTCACAATCAATGTAAAATAATTTCTTCTCAACACACTTATGACCTTTAGTGTATTTTCTATCACAATTGTAACAAAGGTCATTTTCTCCTTTTTCTTCCAATTGTTGTGGTGTCAACCTTGTAGGTTGTGGAAGGATAGGAGCAACAACACTTCCATATTTATAATTGTGAGCGGTAGGATTTCTTGTTGCCATAATTTTGATTTCATTTTTTCTTGCCAACCTGAATGTCTTCTCCAATGAATCAAGTTCCCAAAGACGAAACTCATCTTGAATGTTATCCTTTAAAGTCCCTATGAATACATCAATCCTCTGCTTCTCTGGAATATCATTTACCCTTATATTCCATTTTTGGAAGTCCTCAACGCCCTCTGCCATTGAACCCTTTTGTTTTGAGATTTATCAATTGGCTAAAGAAGGTGTTGCTCTTTGTAACCTCATAATGTGTTATTATTTCCTCCATGAAAATTGACCAGGTGACAAGTGGTTTACAAGAACAAAGCCATTTATACCATAAAAATTGATTCGATTCTAAATATAAAGATGCAATACGTACCTTTTGTAACAATTTCACATCATGTAGATCAAAATATTTCTCCATCTATAGTATCCATGTTATGGTATCCTTGCCATCAAACTTCCTCATATCGATATTTGGAATGTGGTGGTCTTCAATCCAATGTTTGATTCTATGAAATCATGATTAACATTTATTTTTTTATCATCATGAGTTTCCTCTACTACCTTTTCGTCATTAGAAGGCCTCTCTTGTAGCAGCCTTCTCCCACCTTCCTTCAAACCTTCCATGTCTTTCTTCAAATATTCCATGCCTTTATTCAAATATGCTTCCCTCCCATTGATATTAGCTTCCATGGCACATATAAAACTATTTATCTTAGCTTCGATCACATTCTTCAAATCATCCATCCAATTTTTCTTACTATGTGTTTCTATTTTCTTGATACAAGACATTCTTTTTCTTTCTTTTAGTAGCTCGCTCTTGAATCTATTGTATCTCTTAAATTTAGGATCTCCAAGGTCTGAAATTGTGGCCTACATTAGCCCTCTACGTCATCTTTCCAATGCCACTAGTCTGATCGAAATTGGATTATCTAAGAAAGAGTTATGCCCAACCTCCCAAGATGACCTCATTATATACTTTTTCAATAGAGTGAACTTGTACGAAGTGCCATATGTCACAGTTCACCCTTCAAACCTGAAAACAATACAAAGAAAATTACAGTTTGTCCTCTTTCTGTTATTTCTTACGAAATTTCAATATGATGCTCAAATAGAAAGTTATGACGATTTTCCCAAGGTCACATGTTTGGGATGTAATTCGAGATCCTTAAAAAAACCCTAAATGTCTTGGACCGTATCTCCGAAAATATAGCGAAACAAGATCTGAAATTTGGGTCCGAGATTTACCAAGATTTCGGCTCAAATGGGTTTTAATTTCAGAGTCGGAAATTTCGTAGAAGAAGAATTGTAGTGAAAATGCCACGATGATCTGTTTGAGATGGAATTCTGGAGCTTGCAAAAACCCTAACTTCCTCAGATCATATCTCCGAAAATATTGCGAGACAAGATCTGAAATTTGGACCTGAGGTTTAGAACTATTTCGGCTAAAATGGGGTTTTTTAGCTTCTGAAACTTCGTAGAGAAAAATTTACAGTGAAAATTCCACTATGACCTGTTTGGAGTAGCGAAACCCTAGAATCCAAAGCTCGAATACCAAATGTTATGAAACTAGCTCACAGAAAGATAGAAAAAGAAGATCAACAACTTAGAAATCAGCCTCTTTGAGGGGGAAACCTCCTTTACATTACACAAATGAATACTTGGATGATACAAATGACAGTACCTCCTTTATATATTTTGGGTTGTGTTATATTCTTTCCACAACTAACCGATGTAGTTAACTAGAGGGCTAAAGGGGGGCCGGAGCTGCCCCTTCGTTGCGCTGATTGCACAGTGGAGGGGTCACAGGGGGTTTGAGGGGGGTGGGTAACCCCTCTCTACGAGGTCTGGGGCAGCACCCCGGGGAAAAAAATTTGGACCCTATATTAGGTTGGGCGAACCTACCTATGGTTTTGTGCATGGTTTTCACACATTGTTTTGGATGCGATGGTTTTCAGTCCATGGTTTTGGATGCAATGGTTTTCAGTCCATGGTATTGGATGATTCAGAATGTATAAATATGTATTGTAACATTGAAAGGAATATAATGAAAAATCAATCTAGTAGTCCCAATTTTGGGGTCCAGGGGAAAATCTCTGTGTATATGTATTATGTGTTATGCTCTCGCATTGTTTGTTTTCTGTGTTTTAGAATTCGTATGCAAGTAATTTCTATTCGGGGTTAAAACCTACATTTGAAATCAAAGTTGTTTTCACTTCAAGGGGACGCCTTTGTTGCTGAGGGGTTTCACCCGGGCCTGTGGTAGACCCTGTTTAGTGGAAGATTTGCGGGATCGATTCTGGTGGTGAAAGAAGATAACAAGTAGTGGAAAGATAGAAATCAAGAAATTTAATGGTCAGAGTTTTGAGTTATGGTAACTCAAGATGGAGGATCTGTTGGTGGATAAATATCAGTGGATCGTGGTAGATCCAGGTACTAAACAAACAAGAGTGTCCGATGAAGAATGGAAGAAGTTGGATCAGAAGGCAAAGAGCACAATACAATTGTGTGTATCAGATTCAGTATTGTTGAATGTATGAAGGGAAGCTACAGTGAAGGATTTGTGGGAAAATTTAGGGACTTTGTACCAATCTAAGTCTCTAGTGAATAAACTATTCCTAGGGAAAAAGTTGTATAACCTGAGGATGAAAGATGGAGACTCGGTGACAGAGCATCTGAACATATTTAATATTATTGTAAGTCAATTATTATCTGTTGATATTAAAATTTCATATGAAGATAAGTGCATCAGCCTTTTGTGTTCTCTACCAGATTCGTGGGATAGTCTGGTTATTGAAATAGGTAGCAATGCAACTGCCTTGCATTTTGATGAAATAGCCTCATCCTTGCTAACAAAGGAGATGAGACGAAAAATATGGAGAGCCAGAATGGTGATGCCTTGTCTGTACAAGGACGCTCCCAGAAAAGAAACAAAAATAAGTCATTGAGTGGGAGATCTAAATCTCCAAGAAAACCTGTAAAGTTGGTGTGTTGGAAATGTGGAAAGGAAGGGCACTAAAAAGGGACTGTAAATATAAAGCTCCTGACAAAGGAAAGGGATCTCATGATTCTCCTTCTGAAGAGGTGAAAACCACCTCAGATGAAGGTGGGGATGTGTACTTAGCTTCTTCAAGTACACATGTAGATCATGAGGCATGGTTGATTGACTCAAGTGCATCCTTTCACTTCACTCCCCATAGAGAGTGGTTCTGTGAGTATGAAATATGATGGTGGTGATGTGTTCCTGGGGGATGACAAGAAGGCTAGAATCGTTGGTCGTGGAAAAGTAAAGTTGAAGTTGCAAGGTGGAAGGGTTAGAACACTTTCGGTTGTTCTACATATTTCTACATTGGCCAGAAATCTAATTTGCGTAAGCAAGTTGGATGATGCAAGTGTAAAAACAGTGTTTGAGAAGGATACATGCAAGATGGTTTGGGGAGCACTGGCATTGATGCGTGGAGCTTGTATTGGAACTCTGTACAAGTTACAAGGTAGCATTGTTGTTGATGGGTTCAATAGTTCTGTGGTTCCTGATAGTGGAGTAGAAAATATAGTGGTCTCTGGAGAGAAGACCATGTTGTGGCATCAAAGGCTTGGACATATTGGAGAGAAGGGCCTTCGAATACTTCATGGTAAAGGTATGGAATAAGGTATGAGTAATAGCTCTCTGAATTTTGATTTATGTGAAAATTGTGTATATGGGAAGCAGAATCGGGTGAGTTTCCCCTCTGGTGGTAAGAGGGTGAAACAGATATTAGAGCTTGTGCACAGTAATGTGTTTGGACCTGTGAAGGTTCCACCACTGGGTAAGTCTATGTACTATGTATCATTTATAGATGACTTCTAAAGGAATACATGGATATATTTCCTTAAGAAGAAATCTGAAGTCTTTGACAAGTTTAAAGAATTTAAGGCTTTGGTGGAATACCAAATAGAGAAGAAGATAAAGGTGTTGAGGTCAAATAACTATGGAGAGTTTTGCAGCAATGAATTTGAAGAATTGTGTAAGAAGTGTGGTATAGCATGACAGAAGACAACTCCATACACACCTGAGAAAAATGGAGTTGCAAAAAGAATGAACAAGGCGTTGATGGAAAGGGAAAGAAGCATGCTCAGTGGTGTCGGCTTAGGACAGGAATTCTAGGTAGAGGCGGTGGAGATAGCATGTTACCTGGTCAACAGATCACTTTCATCAACATTGGAGGATAAGACTCCACAAGAGATATGGACTAGTAAGAAACCCTCTCTTTCACATCTGAGGGTATTTGGGTGTGATGCATATGTACATGTTCCAAAGGAGAAAAGAACTAAGTTGGATAGTAAATCTGAAAAGTGCATCTTTATTGGGTATAAGGATGGTTTAAAGGGTTATAAGTTTTGGAGCCCAGTAAGAAGGAAGGTTGTGTACAGTTAAGATGTAGTGTTCAGAGAGGTGAAAGATGTTATTAAAAATGAAGTCCAACCAAAGGAACCTGAGAAGATAGAGTTTGAGCTTAAGGAGGAAGAATCAGACTCTACAGCAAAAGAGGAATCAGAAGATGAAGAGCCATAAACTTCGTGTGTGAGAATATCAGTTTGAGAAAGAAGGCAGCCAGAAAGGTATAGTCCATCTGCTTTCTGTTCAAATTTTTCTTTATCTATTACTGATGATGATCCCAAAACTATGAAGGAAGCAGTAGATTTAGAGGATGGAAAACTCTTGATAGAGGCCATGGTTGATGAAATGGCATATTTGCACAAAAATGAGGCTTGGGATCTGGTGGAGTTGTCGTCTGGAAGGAAACCCATTGGCAGCAAATGGGTGTTCAAGAAGAAGACAAATGCAGAAGGAAAGGTGGAGAAATACAAATCTCGGTTGGTAGCAAAAGGTTATTCCCAGGTGCTAGGAATTGATGTTGGTGATATTTTTCTCTTGTTGCCAAGGTAGCTTCTATTAGATTACTATTATTTGTTGTTGTTGCTTTTGATTTTGAGGTAGAACAAATGGATGTGAAGGCAACATTTCTTCACAGGGATCTGAAAGAGGAGATCTACATGAAGCAACCTGAAGGCTTTGCAATGAAGGGTAAGAAAGAACTGGTACGCAAGTTAAATAAGTCTATGTATGGATTAAAACATTCACCAAGGATATGATATCAGAAATTTGATACATTTATATGGGAACTTGGCTTGACTAGAAGCAAAGCAGATCACTGTGTGTATTTTAAATTAATTGGTTACCATGTTATCTATCTGGTCTTGTATGTGGATGATATGTTGCTGGTTGGAAATGACAAAGAAATTATCTAGGATTTGAAGACCCAATTGTCCTCCAAATTTGACATGAAAGATATTGGTGTTGCAAACTATATTTTGGGCATGAAAATTAAAAGAGATCGGGCAAAGAGAAAGCTATGGTTAAACTAGAGGAAGTATGTTGATACAATACTACAAAGGTTTAATATGCAGGATAATAAACCAGTGAAGGTTCCTATTCCTGTAGGTGTAAATTTATATCCTGAACAGTGCCCCAAGACACAAGAAGAGGAAGAGGACATGCCCCATGTATTGAGCAGGTTTATGTCAAAACCAGGGAAGGAGCATTGGACAACAGTGAAGCGAGTCTTCAGGTATTTGCATGGCACTAGTGATTATGGTTTATGCTACCAAGGAAGACCAGGATTGGACGGAGTTTTGGATATTCGTGGCTTTGTCGATGCAGACTTGGCTGGAGATCTGGATCAGAGAAGATCTACAAGTGATTATGTGTTTAACCTATTTGGAGGTGCAGTTAGTTGGATGAGTAAGAAAAAATTTGTAGAGTCACTATCAACTATAGAGTCAAAATACATGATAGCCACTCATGCAAGTAAGGAAGTAGTTTGGTTGTAGATATTGTGTTCAGGGGTTTGTACAGGGAGATATAAGGATAGAATGTGACAGCCAAAGTGCAATTTTCTTGGCAAAGAACCTTGCTTACCATTCAAAGACAAAGCACATTGATGTTCATTATCACTTTGTGAGGGATATGATAGAAGACAAAAATGTGTTGTTGGTAAAGGTGGACACTTTGAAGAATACTGCAGATGCATTGACAAAATATGTGAGCTCTGAGAATTCTCTTGGTGTAGAGAAACAATGGGCATTGCAGGGTTGGATAAATGAGTAAGCTCTCCTGTGGGCCCCTGTGGAAAGGAAACAACAAGTGGGAGAATGTTGGGTTGTGTTATATTCTTTCCACGACTAGCCGACGTAGTTAATAGGGGGGTTTAGAGGGGGGTCGGAGCCCCCCTTCGTTGCACCGATTGCACAGCAGGGGGGTCAAAGGGGGTTTGAGGGGGACGGATGGGTTTGGGGAAAAAATTTGGACCCTATATTAGGTTGTGCAGACCTACCTATGGTTTTGTGCATGGTTTTGGACGTGATGGTTTTCGGTCCATGGTTTTAGATGCAATGGTTTTTGGTCCATGGTTTTAGATGTGATGGTCTTCGATCCATGGTATTGGATGCTTCGGCATGTATAAATATGTATTGTAACATTGAAAGGAATATAATTAAAAATCTATCCAGTAGTCTTGGTTTTGGGATCCAGGGGAAAATCTATGTGTATATGTGTTTTATGTGTTATGCTCTCGCATTATTTATTTTCTATGTTTTAGAATTCGTATGCAGGTAATTTTTATACGAGGTTAAAACCTACACTATATATATAGGAGTCTAAGTGGTCCCAATATAATCAGAGCCTACATAACAATAATATTTTAGGGGCACAACAATAACAATAGTGGGCTTCAATGAGGCACAATAATAACAACATGGGGACTACATGGGCACAAAAATACCATAAGGGGGTTGCACTAATAACAATAAGGGGCTACATTAGTAGTATAGGGACCTAACATTCAGGGAAAAAGAAAAGAAAAAAACAAAACAAAAATTTGTAGCAAAAATGTCATGATGACTCTTTTGAAGCAGAAAAACCCTAGGATCAAGAGCTTTGATGCCAAATATTATGTATACAACCCAAAGAAACACATAAACATAAGAAAATATAGATCAACAACTATATAATAAGCCACTTTGAAGGGGGAAACCTCCCTTTACATCACATAAATGAAAAATTCTTGGACGATTGAAATGACAATACCTCCTTGGTATATATAAGAGTATAAAGGGTCCAAATATAATTAGAGCCTACATAACAATAATAATTTAAGGGCACAAAAATAACAATAATGGGCTTCTATAGGGCACAACAATAACAATATAGGGGTTACACTAGTATTATGGGGACCTAGCAAGGAACTATCTATGTTTTCTTTTAAATTCTCCAACTAAGTCTATTTAAATCAGTTTTTTTTTTAATAGGTTCTTACCTTTATGGTGATGATACTCTGATCTTATGATTCTATGAATAATTGGGTTTTTGGTTGTAAAATTTTTACTTTTGATATATCTGGGATATATAGATGTAATTGTTATATCTATAGGTTTATATGTTTCTTCAATGATATCTTAAGAAATATGTTTCTTCATGCTATAGGTAGAGTTAACAACCCATAAACATGTTGATGTTTTGTTTTATCATGAATGTAGTTATAGATATGATATTTTGACTTTAAATTGGTCAAATAAATATAGTAAATTTCAAATTTGTATTGGAGGAAACATGTAATAAAGCACAAATAGAGGGTACTAGTGATCCAATAAGCAATCAACTTATAGTAAGTGCAAATTTTCAATTCATTTTGGATTAAATACAATCGTTAATATAACATCTTTAACAAATAAAACATCCATCTTAACTTATGATCTATCATGCACAAAGAGGGATCATATCCCTCAAGGTGTAAATCTTTTCTAATTTTTTTGCAATCTAACAAAGGCTTCCACTTTAAGGATTTTATTGCTCTCGACATTCGATCAATCTGAAGTTAAGATGGATCCATGTTATTGCATTGATATTTCACCCATTGATTCATCAATTTCTATCAACTCAAGGCCTAGCCAAAGATCCCCAATGAATCCCCTTGTTCATAGGGCAATGTAATGTGATTTTAATATAAGCTAGATAGCTTGTGTATCTCTTTTATTTTGAATACTTGCAGTGATAATCATATGCATTGTTTTATTTCAATGATTAATTAAATAAGTGGTAGATAAGATAATTATCCTTCTTATATTTTCTAATATCTAGATGAAGATATTGTTGGAAATACTAAGATAGGAGGTCAATCAGTATTTCAGCAATGATTCAATTTATACCAATTTTAACCATCATACTATTGATCAATCTGTCATGAAAGCGACAATTTTAATACCATTAAAATCATAGACACGTGACATAGATATTTTTAGGTGGAAACCCTTCTGGGACAATAACCACATAATTATTTTAATATATGTCTTGAAGAATTACATCTACAAGAAGCTCCAAAATCCAATATTCTCCAGAAATTACTAGAATGAGACTCCAACCTCATGATCTTATTAGCTTCAACTGAAAGGATATTCCAACACCTTGGTTTTACCAACTCCAACTGGAAGGATGATCCAACACCCAGCTAGCAAAAATATGATGTCCTAGCACCACCATACCACCCTAAAGTGCTTTTAGACTCCAACCTAAAGGAGAATTCAATCTCTGCCATGAACCACCCTGCCACCCTTAAATAAAAATAAATGTGGCTCTCGTACCAGGGACAATGACCCACTTATAATGATATATAAGTGAAACTTCACTATTATTTCTACATATATATGCTCAAATCATAAGATATGTACAATGGTGTTATAGTAAAAAATATACTCAACCTTCAAGACTTTCATTTTTAAATGTTGTTGTAGATCAAACTTTATGAACCATTAAACTTAACACTATGTTCTAGCACATAAAATAATATCATACCTCAGATGTTGCAATGATGTCCTTGACTTCAATGCAAGTTAGAAATTTATCTTAACATAGCTCCTCAAACTAAGTTTGTCATCTTCCATTGATTTGTTTTAGATTAGAAAAGTTTCTTCCCTTGGAGATTCCCTTAATATGACCTTCAATAGATGCTCAACAAGTCTCAATACAATCCAAGGACAAACCTTAGTTCTACTTCAGATTGCATGCATTTTAAATCAGTCCTTGAGTTGACCTAAATAGGCTTCAACAAGTCATATCATTGCCCTCAAATGATCCTTAAACTCATATGTACTTATATGACAAATAACTTTCCCTAAGAAATTCCTCAATCATTGTGGCTTAGTGGAAGTAATGTGGCCTTTTCTTAGGATCTTATTAGTCCTCAAATGAGCTTTAACATTCTAACACAATCTTTAGGATAGGATTTTAAAATTCCTCAAAAAAGGGTATCTATCCAGCGAGAAATACTACAATAAGATGTAACAATTAGGCCCAATAACCTTTGCCCTGAATGTTTCCTTAGACTTTACCCTTCAAAAAGGGGTATGAAATCATACCTCATGGGGTCGAGTATCTTCCACAGGAAGACTGAATAGGGGCCTCAAAACTATCTTAGAAAGGACCAAATTAGGCCTCAATAAACTTTCTAAAAAAAAGTCGTGTTTTCCACTTAGGAGGGGCTAAAAATAGCTCAAAATATGTATATTATTATGCTTTAGGAGGAGGTTGAAGATTGCATCAGAAGAAGATCACCATCCAACAAAATTTCCTTAGAACTAGATTATTGTCCAATGAAATCCCACAAAAAAATAAAGCAAAGAAATCCACAAAAAACCTCAACCTTCTACAATTCATCTTTGTGACTACCCTGGCCTTAGAAAAATTTTAGAATGATTTACTTGAGATAATGTGTGATAATTGATTCCTTTGGATAGGATTCAAATCCTTTATTTAAACTTGAAGGAGGGTGTCAATAAGGGGGGGGTGGCGCGGGTGTGTGGGTGGGTGTGGATGTGGGGTGGGGTGGGGAACTTTCCCTTAAACCCATGGAATCGACCTTATTTCACATAAGAATATAACTCAATAAATTTGATTCCTTTGGATAGGATTCAATTCCTTTATTTACACTTGAAGGAGGGTGTCAATAAGGCGGGGGGGGAACTTTCCCTTAAACCCATGGAGTCAACATAATTTATCCAATATTTCTTAAATATTAATTCAAAATTTGACCACTAATAAGGTTGCCTTTTATCATTCATTTGGGTAGCATAACCACACATTCGAGGATTCATCTTTGAGAAGGAATATGTCCTCAACTGTGAGGACTTACATGGTGTTCCACCTACCATTAGAAATGACATAACGATTACTATCATCCTATGATGGTCTTTCCTGTAAACTCATGATCATATGCCATAAAAAGAGTGGGAAAAGTGGGTCTTATTCTAGTTATTTGTTTGTTTGACATCATTGGAAACCAATATTCAACAATCTCCACCTTTGGCACTGATAATAACACACATAGTCCCTCTACGATTATTGCTCCACCTATATCCATGATTTTGATCTTCCTCTCTCGATTTCTCTCCCCCTTTGATATCAATGGAAAATGGTAACTCCCTCTGACAAAATATCTTCCTCTTTCTTCTTGTAATTTTCCTTTCTCCCCCTTTCTTCTTCTAGGGCTTCTTGTCCTTTGGTACTTCCAATTAATGCAATTCACTAACATATATTAAAGTTGTTCAACATAAAGTGTTCCTTGTTTCATTCTTACTTCCAAGGAGGATACATTCGTGTTTGAATTTAACATCAATGGCAACACCATTCAACCATATCCCCTTGACAGTTGCTCTCCTTCTCATGCTTGCCTAGCAGGTTCCACCTGTATAAATCAACATATCTTACACAAGACATTTCACAACTCTATTATAAAGCCATTGTGCATATGCATTCCCTAGTCAAATTGCCAATGGATAGATCTTCAAATTTATAATTGTTACTAGTTAGACTCCCTCACTTCAACATTCACAATACTAGGAGTCTTCAATCCAAATTGCTTAAAACGATATATGACCCTAATTTGTTGTAGGATCATTCTGAACCTTGAATTCTTCGTCACGATCTTGTGAATTTACAAATATTGTGAGCCAGAAGTCTGGTATTTATTTATTCACATGTTCTTTTTTATTTTGCTTTCTTCTCCAAGTATTCTTGTACCTAATATCAGTGTTTTCCCTTATGGAAGACTTCATCATGCTTCTGCAATCACGAGCTATGTGTCCATAGTTATGGCATATATAACACTCAATGTGGTACCTAAATGAAGAAGCAATTTACATGTAATTTTTGTTGATTAATCCAATTAGATATTTTCCTTGTACTCCTGCAAACTTGCTTCTAGGGTTTTGATAATGACTTTGATAATCATCCATGTCATAAGATTTGTAATCCATATGCCCAATCTCAGTACATGAAAATAAATAAGCATGAAATATAATAGGGTATATTGATGTAGGGAATCCTCTAGATGGTGTTGTTGTCCAGAAACCTTCTTGAGTTTTCTTCATTGTCGTTCGTTGATCCATGTTCTCTTGATTGACTAATTTTGAATTGTTACTAGTTAAACATTCTCTTTCGAAGGCTTGCATTCCTCCTTCTTTATAGGACCCTTTATGACACCTGCATAACTCGTTTGTTCCGCTTCTTCTCCTATATTCATGGAGCTTGAACCCTTCTCAACAAAGGTTGGCTTATATTCTAACCCGGTTTTTTTGTTGCATGGCCTTTGAATGCTGATAATTTTATCCAAAAGTTTAGTGTTGTTTACAAAATTTTGTTGGGCATTTTTCTTCTAAACTTCCTTTCTTAGTGAAACTAGATCTGCTTCCAAACTTCCTTCAATTTAGCATTTTCTTTCAACTAGTTTTTGAGTGTTTCTTCAATCATTCTGGCTTCCTTTGACGGGATTTAAATTGATGATGGTCTTCTCTAATTCTTCAATTTTTTTGTTGAAAATATTACAATGCTCTTTTAGTTCACTTAGTTCTTTCTCCAATGGCTTGAATTTTTTCCTTTCTAATTTTGGATCTTTTAAAGTATTGACCAATTATCTCTCAAAATATACTTCTTTGACTTCATCATCCTCTTGATTCTCCATTGCCAAGAATAACACCCTTTTTGAGTCATTGTCATTGTTTTTTTCCTCATCAAATGAAGAGCAGTCTTTTGAGTAGAAACTTTTCTTAAAGATTTTTCTTTTACTTTGTTTCTTGTCTCTTTTCTGATTTTTATTTTCCTTCTTAGGAGATTCTATTGGAAATAATAAGAGGTCAGTGAATCAATATTTCACTTACAATTAGTTAATTTTTAGAGCATTACTAGAAAATCAAACAAGAATAATCAGCACATCGCAAGAGCACTACACAAGAAATTTGTTAGGTGGAACCCCTTCCAAAGAAAAACCACTGAATGTTTTTCTAATATAATTTATGAGTACAAATTTCTCAGCTCTAACTGAAGAGGAAGCTCCAACTTCCTAGTAATATAGAAGAGCATTCAATTTATCAGGAAGCTCTAAATTTTAATAACACTACCCTGCCACCCTGAAGTATTTTCAGGCTACAATTTGGAGACTTCACTCTCCTGCCTTGCACCACCCATCCACCCTTAAAATATATAAAGATAGAGAAATAATTTTTGGGATCCCGTACCAAGGACAATGGCCCACTTACATAGATATTCAATAAAAACCTTTCTGCGTATATATTCTTCAAATATCAAACTTCTTCAAAAACTTGGGAACTACTTCTAAATGATACTTTTACCAATTGTATAAGGCATAGCAATGTAACTGAATTTGATCAATCATGTATCTCAAGTATTCTACCATTTTTTTACATGAAGATGCCTTCAAATTTGTTGGTTTCCAAGGATTTTCCTAAGGATGTATTCATGCACCATTTGTCTAACCTCTATTGTTTTATCTTCTCTACCCTTTTCTTGTTGTTATTATTGTGCATTAGATTCTATGTTGCTAAGGATTCTCTTGTGATGATACGTTGTGATGATTACGTCAGTTCTCTGCTCCTACTTAAATACTTAAGATGCCTAAGAAATTAATCAGGCTAGTCTTTAAACAAAGGATGTAAGTATTCCACCAAATTGTACACCTTCAGATCTCTTAATATTGACTTCAATCATATTTTCATAGGTATGTCAACGAATGCTCAAAGAACTTGCTAAATCCACCTTCAAAACTTCAGATAAAATCATAGTACATATGTAACCACAGAAAATCCTCAAACCATGATGAATAATAACCACAAAAATAAGATAAAAAATAATCAATGGAAACTTAGATCAACCAAAAAGGTGATTTGTTTCACCTCCTTTAATGACTCTTCCTTGAAGTCAACTGGAACTAGGATTAGATTTTACTAAAAGATGCTTAGGGTGGCTTGGATTAGGGTTTTAAATTTTACCTCAAAGAGTTGTAAATTAATACCAAGGCACATTTTAACATAGCTAAAAGAGAGTTTGAATTACCCACAAAATAGTCCTTAAATACAAAAAAAATTGCTTTAGATGTTATGCTTCAGGAGGTTCAGCTCCACGAAAATTTCAGATCTGCCTCAGACACAAGAACAATTTCATGAAATATGGCCATAGATATTCAATAATAGTTCCAAACTTAGGCCTCATAAGAGCCATATATTAAACCCTTAACTAACCCTAATAAATATTCCAAAATAATCCTTGAACTAGGGCATGAATCTACCTTCAAAACAGTGAAAAACACCAACAAATAATGAACAGAGATTCCCTAGAGAATGATTGATGTGCCAATAAGTTTAGCCTCAAGAGATGCCACAAGTGGATCCAAGTTAAGCCTCAGTATAGGATGAAAGGGAAACCAATGAACCTTTGTTATGTACCTCAAATGTCATGCCAAACCTCCTTCTCTAGGGCCAAAAAAATAAAAGGTTTTGCATAATTGATCCAAGGAGGGTTGAAAATGTGTTATAGTACTAATTCAAAATATCAAAAATTTGAGCCACCGAACTGATCAGAAGGGGTAAAAAATATTGTCATAGGATAGTCCTAAAAGAGGTTGAAGTTCCTCAGAGAACTCCCATTACCCCAGTACATAACCTGAACCAAAAAACATGAAAACTAAACCCAACAACCTTTCTTTGATTTCGATCTCTTGCTTAGATTTGCTTGACTATCCACAATTTCATATCTCTATGGAAATATTTCACTTGAATGACAAGATTGTTGCAAAAAATGGAAGGCAAACGAGTCCCTTATTTAGTGGTTGTGGAATATTCTAGGTGGCTGACTTGATTAGAAATGGAGGGAAGTCGACCTTCTACAATTTTGAATAGGATTAGAGCCAAAATCAATTTTACTTTTTGGAGGCTCATTTGGAAAAGTAATTTTCCCTTCTTTTTGCAAGCAAAAATCAATAGAATAGGCCCATCATTAAATAAATATTGAAACAAAATTTCCACTAATCTAAGGTTGCTTAGGTTGCTTGTAGAGTCATCTTTGGGGCTTTTAACCACAAATGGGGCTTCAACTTTCAAAGAGGCATATCTCCTCAACTGTGAGAAGTTGTGATACATGCCACCTATTGTTAGAATCATCTTGAAGAGGTCCATTAAATGAATTTGATCCTAGCCCCAAATACCTTAAGATTCTTATCATTTTTTTTCCATTAAAAGTAAGGCTTCTTTTGTTGTTGCTTGGGGTGACATCAATGAAAACCAATTCAACAGCTTCTTCCTCATCATCACTATCTAAACATCTTGCATATGCACATTTCGAAGCATAATGACATATTTCACCACAACCAAACATTTCAAAGGGAGATTACTTTTGTACTTGTAATTTACTTTCTTTAGCTTCCTCTCAAAGTTGGTTATTTCTTCATCGAAAACATTGTTGCAGTGAAAACTGGAGCTACACTCTGTTGTTGCTTATTATTCCCTGTTTTCTTTTATGCCTTGAAAGTCACTTCTCTTTTTGCTGGCATAAAAATATCAACAGGTTTGAGACCTCAGGTTCCGGCACAGGGGCCAACAAAGCTCCATTGTAGTCTAGAATAATGTCATCATTTTCACCTTACCCAAAAAGGATAAGGAGTCTCACCCGAGGTGTGTCGCAACCTTATTTAGATAGGGTTGGAAGTCTAGTACCAGGGAGAGGTCTCAAGAGGAACACAGAAGTCAAGGAGTCGAACTATATCTATCAGACAACTTAGTCACAATAGATCATGAACATGTAGGAGAGAAATACAACACAAATATGACTCTATTAAAAAAATTTAAGAAGTCAAATAACCTTTCATGCACTACATAGATATCCCATAAAACTCCCTTTTATATCAATTCATATGGCCATATAATATTACATATGGATTAAGAGCCTCATATCAACATTACAGGGATATCATAAAGATCAATGCATAGCCACATCAACAAATATAGTGCAATTCAAACAGATCTACAACCGCAATTCAGTACCTTCTCCTCCTCTTCTACCTTTTCCCCACACCCTTCCTTATATTTTTGCCTCTTCTTGGACTACTAGTTCTTTCTTGGAGATTCCACCTTCTTCCTTGCTCATTTGTTATTATTATTCTTCGCTCGTTTTTGGTTTCCTTCCTCCACCATTCCTCTGCGACTGGTAGTTCTTTGCGAGTTCCTTCCTTTTTTGGTTTTCTCCCTTACATATTACCAACATTTATCTCTCAAAAATATCATCAATCGTCTGAATTGTCATCAAAGTTCTTTAATTCCTTAAAACAAAGGACCCAATGGGCCTCGACCATAGTTCATTGACTTGTCCCTAAGTCAATCTTTTGTTGGCTCCTTTGATGTTGTTGATGCCCCCGGTTCTGCTCATGCTTCTGGTGCCACTGATGCCTCTAATGCTACTTCCTGTGTTGCTTCCCCTTGGATGGTCCCTTCAAATGAATGTACCAACTCAGGGCTTCTTTCCATGTTCCCGTGAGGGTAGAAGCCTGAGCTAGTAACTCAGTGGCAATGTCGGTTATGGGTTGCGTTGGGCATTTCTCCAGTAGAGAGTTCCACTGCATATTGGTTTCTTTGTAGAGTTGATCCAGTGTTTCTGAATGATTTTGTGCAGGTGGTCGGAGGTCCCGAAGAATCTGTATAGTCTCTCTGGATTCATATTTTATTCATTGTTTCTGGTTCTCAATCTCATCAACTTGTGGTAAGATCTCTTTTCATTGATTCTTATTCTTTATGCCTCGGGATTAATTAAGAAAGTGACTGACATGGCTATGTAAAGGGTAGACAAGTCGGTTCTTCTTTTCCAAATAGCCAGACCAGTCATGCACTTGTTATTAAAGGTTGTTACCTTCTTTTGCAGCCTTGATGAGTGACTCTTTTAAGTCCGCTACATCTGCAAGTTTTTTCTCTATCCCATTTGTGTACTGGGTGGTTCGGTCAGGCAGTTCCTAGTGGACATCAGCAAGATTGTGTTGGAACTCATGATTTGTCGATATCAAATCAACACATGTTGCTTGAATGTGATCAAAACATTTGACGAGGGTACACACAAAAAAATACTCTAGGGAATTAACCACCACTTCTTATACTAAAGGTCATAAGACCTAGAACTTTTTAATGATTTGATCAACCTGAATTTGGAGATGCTTCTTTTGTCGAAGCAGGTGATCACCTTCTGCAGTGAGAGTGAGAATTTGTCATTGTTGTTGTGCATTCTCGATGACTAGGATGTTATGTAACGTCTTTGCCCGGCGTGTGGCTTGTTGAATAAAATTAAACAGTTGGGATGAGGACCAACCCTAGAGATTATCATGGCTTGTTGTCATCAGATTGGGAAACTGAGCCTGAAATGGTTGTCCGCTAGCACCATAATTTTCCGTGTGATCTTGTGGTCAGGTGGGTTGTTGCGAGGTTTCTGAAGTCATGGGATTTATATGAGTGGGAGCTGAATGAGATGGTACTAACGGAGGAATATGAAAGGGTAGTGATTACGTATGGAGTGTAGTGGTAATAGGAGTGTTATTGATCCATTTCATGATAATTATTGGACCCGACTCGAGCAATAAATACATTATGGATTGTAGCGTGACTTCCCCATCGGTAGTTGTCATGATGGACTGGATAACGAATTCTACCTCCATTTCCATCTTTCTTCCTAGCACTGTCCCGAGGGGTACGTCTCTGAAATAGTGGTGGAAGTAGATGTTGTACAGGGTGACAGTTTATACGATTGGGGTGACGTGTTGGAAGTGAAGGGTGGATGTTCTTTGACAATGGGTGAGGCGGTATATGATGGATTTTCTCCATCTGTGAGATCGACAATCTGTGTGGAGGTGATCGTGATCTTTTTCTTTGACCTGGATAGAATTTTTGTAGCTTTCAAACTACGGGGATTTGGGATCACCATTTCTGACTCGGTATGGGAAACCACTACAAGGATAAAAGCGATGAGGGAAGCACTAGCCACAGACTCATACATCCTTGAACTTTGAAATTAAGAAAAAGTGGGGAAGGTACTTACCGAAAATCCAATGTTGACCATGGTCTCCTAAATGGAATGCACTTGATTTTAGATATTCTTCATGACTGGATACAGTTATTCCTCAGCCATCCTTTTCCTTGACGTTACAGATGTCTCCCCCAGTAGTGGTGTTGGCTCCATCCCTCCAAACAAATATATGTTCTTTCCCTCTTGTATTTCTTTGACGATCCTCAACCAAGAATTAACCTCTGTGTGGAATGTCACTTCAGTCAACATGAACTTATGAGCCCTCATTTTAAATATGTCTATATGGACACATTTCAGTCGTATCCATACATGGCCATGGTTGATATCAAACCATATTTTCAATGCCATGGTTGATATCGAACCATATGTTCAGTGAGTAATCATCAAGTAAAAGCTTTGGGACTCTTTCCGAGGCCTTCATGAATTCCATCATCTTGTGGTACCATCCAATAAAGGAGGCCTCGTTAATTTCTTTGTTGCTTGGGTCGCTCGAGGTTTGCCAAAGTGTATACCTAATAGCCATTGGTTTTTCTTTTGTGATTAGAGTCAATTCTCTCCCCTCTAGTGGGCACCATTTCCATATTTCCAACATAACAACAAGATATCCATAGATGAAATGGGTGGTTCTCTTGTATACATCCTCGCAGGCCTCAAACAAGTCGTGAACTCAAAAATTGCACTAGTTCAATTGTGCACCCTATATGTAGTTCTATGCCACTAAAATAGAATCTAATGTGCATTCATTCCATGAGAAATTCCGTTTGAGCTTCCCTGCAATAATGTAACAAGCGAATTTAACATTTCGTGTGTTGATTGGTTCTATCAATGTGCCCTTGCCTCATCTCCAGATATCATACTTGTTGTAGTAGCTCTCATTCCCTATCTTCTTTTCTCACTTAGAAGTTGTATGAAATGTCGTCGATATAGTGTCCCCGGAAGTAGATAGTGTTGTAAGTATTTGAAGGTCCACCACATGTATTAGGTAGTCCTTATCAAGCCATAATGGTCCTCCATGCATCCAGTTGATAAGAAGCTTGGTACACTTCATGGATTCTCCTATCGTCCCAAACAAAGGAAGACTCCTCAAGTTCAACAATGTTGATCGTTGAATCCCCCTGAAATCATTCACTACATTGATGGATTGACTTCCATCACGATTGATCACTAGTTCAGTGTAGACCTCTCGCTTCGGTGCTAGAAATTGGAAGGAGTCTGAAAGGTCATTGTTGACGAACACTACCTTATAATATCTAACACATAGAGGTTCTCGCTTTATGATTCTTTCATCGAATTCAACCTCTAGGATAGAAATCACAACCTTTGTCATTGTGTTATAACGACGTTGATACACAAATCATAGGGGGATCGAACTAGTTCTTAACATAGCAGGAATTAGGAACAGACTCTAAACTTGGAAACTCTACCACCTCAACTATGGACTCTGAGAAACTTATCATCACCATGAAGATTAAGTAGAAAATATCGACACGATATTTATGAATAGACCTCATAACTAATTACTATGGCAAATTTCCCTATGCATTCTCAATCGTGTTAACATTGTTGTCAGTTGAGCTCGACCTGACTCAGATGATGCAAAACTAAAAAAAGGAAAGGTGGATTTGATGGGTAATTATGGTATCATGATGCGAGATGATTAGGAATTGATTATGGGTGTTATGAGAAAGTTTTAAGAGAAATTTGAGATGACACTATAAATTATTACGTAATTTTTATGGAAATGACACCTAACACGTGTGGCTCTTCCACAACCACAAGTAGTTGCGGTGGGGTGAAAGTATCTTCACAAGTGGAAGAGACCTGGCAGGAGATTTATTATAGAACAAATTCAATTGAAATAACATATTTTCCATGAACCTAGCCTCATTTAGTTCTCAAAGTTCCTGTAACCTCTTCATAATTGACTCTTCCTTTGTCATATGAGTGACCCATGCAATGAAAGGAATGGGAATAGAAAATTTAGCAAGTACCAAAGCCTCCCATCCATATACTAGTTTTTAACGTGTATTCTTGTGTAATCGCTTAACAGTTGTGTGATAGGCCCATAGAGTTTTTGGAACCCGCTCATCCCAATCGTCCTTGTTGACTAAGAATATCTCGTTAGACCCATTTCCAATATCTTATTGAAATCCTCCATCGTGCCATTTACTTGAGGGTGATACGGGTTGCTCCTATGGTGTTGTATCATGAAGTTCTGAAGTAATGAGGCAATTGTTTCTTTTATGAAATGGGTCCCCTGATCACTAATGAGACTCTAGGGGCACCCAAATATGGATATGATGTTCTTAAAAATAAATTTTGTAGCGGTATTCATAGTACAATCCTTAACCAGTGCGGCCTCTGCCTATTTGATAAGGTACTCTGTGGCGATAATGATATATATGGTGTGGGAGTGGCATGTCAATGGATTGATAGGTCTTATAAATTCAATTGCCCATTTCTCAAAGATTTGCAGTGCGCGTACTAGTTGTAAGGTCATTTCATCTTGGTGTGATGGTCTCCCAACCCTTTGGCAAATGTCACACCTTCTGTCATATTCCTTCGCATCTTTGAAAATCGTGGGCCACCAGCGCCATGCCTGCAGTATTTTCCTTGTGGTGTCCTTTCCCCCAACATGGTCTCCCACAACCCCTGAATGACACTCCCATAATCCATCATGTCACTCGTTATTGAGGACACATCTGCGCAACACTTGATCAAGTCACAATTTGTACAGTTGTCCCGCAATCAATTGATAATTTGCAGCCTGGAAGACCATATTCCTTTGTTGTGTTGTCGTGTATTCCTTTGGGCATTTACCTGTAGCTAGAAATGTTGTTATATCCTCCAAGTAGTATGGTACCACTTCAATTCGAAATAGATCAACATGTGGTAGTTGATCATCAAGGAATCCTCCACTTTCACCTAACTCTAGCTGAGAGAGGTGATCAGGCCCCACATTCATTCAGCCAGGCTTAACAATTACTTCAAATGTGAATTCTTGTTAGAAAATTATATATTACGGAGCAATGGAACACATAAAATATTGCAGAAATATAAACACAGAAAACTCATAAAACAAGAGAGAGACAGATATACATGGTTCACCCAGTTTGGGCTACGTCCACGGAGAAACAGCTAGTCCTTCTTTTATTATATTATCCAGCAAACTAAAGAGATACAACCTACAGCAGATCCGTTGTAACTCCCTCTTCACTCTCAATCTCCTCTCTTTTCCTCACTCAGAATACAGATGTACATAGACGCAATACAATTCCCTCATATATAGTGAGGGGTTGCCTTCTAGGGAAAAAAACCCTAAATTAAACATAATTTCTACCGTCAGATCGTCCGCCTAATGAACAGCCCAGATTGACTAGAAATTACTAGACTTTTACAAGGCAATTTTACATCTATTTTTAGATTCGGGGGCGCTTCCCCCGAGCCCCCGCCGGGGGACCGTTGGCCTCCGGACCCCCCAACCAGGGAGGATCACCCCCCCCTCGAACCCCCGCGGGGGGGGACAAGTCCCCCCCACATGGAGGGGTGTATAGTCTTCCTGGGGTATACATTCGGCTAAGACCTTTGAATATAGAAGATAATCAGGCTCCACACCCAACAATGTCCCACTTGGAGACTGATTATAGCAACTCCACCATTGCTTCATTTACTAGACAATGACTTCACTTTGGACCTGTTGTTTCTCATCTTCTTCATCATACTTGAAGACCAATTGAAACTAAGCAGATTCTCAGTTTCTCCCTCGTTACAACTTTTGTTAGCATATCTGCAGGATTCTGGCTAATGTGTATCTTTTCCAACTCCAACTGTCCATCTTCCAATGCTGACCATATGAAATGGTACTTGAGCTCTATATGTTTAGTCTTCGAATGAAATGCAAAGTTCTTTGCAAGATGTATGGCACTTTGGTTGTCACTTTATAACCTACCCAACTCTTGCTTCTTACCCAATTCATCCAAAAACCTTTGTAACCAAATCATTTCTTTACTAGCCTCTGTAGCAGCAACATACTTTGCTTCTGTTGTTGAAAGTGCAACAACACTATGGATTTTTGAAACCCAAATGACAATTGTTCCACCTACAATAAATACATATCAAGTAGTGCTCCTCTTGTTATCTTTGTCACTTGCCATATCTGCATCAACATATCCCTGTAGAGAAATGTTTGAACCACCAAAGCATAATGCTTGATTTGTGGTACCTCTCAAATACCTGAGAATCCACTTCACCGCCATCCAATGTTCTTTTCCTGGATTTTTCATGTACCTTCTTACAACTCCCACGGCATGTGCAATATCAGGCCTTGTGTAGACCATTGCATACATTAAGCTTCCAACTGCTGATGCATATGGAACTTTAGACATATGAGCCATTTATTCCTAAGTCTTCGGACACGCCTCCTTACTTAATTTGAAATGGCTAGCCAAAGGTATACTAAATGGTTTTTCATTCTGCATATTAAACCTTTTCAACACCTTTTCTATTATTCACTTTGAGACAATGTTAATTTGCAATTGTTCCTGTCTCTAGTTATTCTCATACCAAGGATTTGTTTTGTAGCACCCAAATCCTTCATTGCAAATGAGTTTACCAATTTCCTTTTGAGCACATTTATTTCCTGCATGTTAGAACCTGCAACAAGCATGTCATCTACATACAATAACAATATAATATAGCTGCCATCATTTTGCCTTTTGAGATAAACACAATGATCAGAGTGACATCTAGTATAACCTTGTTCAGACATAAACCTGTCAAAATTTTAGATACCACTGCCTTGGAGCCTGTTTTAAGCCATACAAGCTCTTCTTCAACCTGCACACTAGTTTCTCCTTCCCTTTTACCTCATATCCTTATGGCTGATGCATATATATCTCTTCCCCAAAATCCCCATGGAGAAAGGTTGTCTTTACATCTAACTGCTCAAGATGTAAATCTTCAGCAGCTACTAGACTTAGAATAGTTCTGATTGAAGTCATCTTCACAACATGAGAAAATCTCTCATCAAAGTCTATACCCTTTTTTTGTGCAAACCATTTCACCACAAGTCTAGCTTTATACCTTTTTCTACCTCCATCTTCTTCCTTCAACTTGTAAACCCATTTATTCTGCAATGTTGTTTTACATGCAAGCAACCTGACTAAGTCCCAAGTCTGGTTATGTGCTAAGGAGTCCGTCTCTTCTTTCATGGCTTGCTCCCACTTCTTCCTGGTTTCTACCTGCACTGCTTCTTCATAACATTTTGGTTCACCAGAATCGGTCAACAATACATAATATAATGAAGAAGAGTATCGTTCAATAGGTCTACTTATCCTGGTAGATATTCTAATACCACTTTCAAGTGTTTGAAGTGCTTTTTGCTATTATGGTTGTTGTTCTGACTGTTGATCATTATGATTTTCAGGCACCATCACTTTTTCTGTGATCTCATCAAGCACTGTGTATTCTCTGTTTTATTTTTCCTGTTTCTTTTCCTACAGCTGATCCTTATACTAAACCTTTTCATTGAATATGACATCTCTGCTCCTAATGATTTTATGTTTTTCATAATCATAAAAGCAATAACCAAAATCATTAACACCATATCCAATAAAGGTACATTTATTTGATTTTGCCTCAAGCTTTGTTCTATTTTCTTTATTAGTGTGGACAAAGTCTTCACAACCAAAAGCCTTAAAAAAAGAGTAGTTTACCTTTTTACCTATCCATGCCTCCTCTGGAGTACCACCATCCAAGGAACTTGAAGGCCCTCTGTTTATTAGATAAACAGCAGCATCTACAACATCTGCCCAAAATTGTGAAGGCAATCATGCATGCAATCTCATGCACCTTGCACACTCCATGATTGTCCTGTTCATCCTTTCTGACACGCCATTTTCTTGTGGTGTTCTTGGAACTGTCTTCTCTCTACGAATTCCATTTTTTGAACAGTACCTATCAAACTCTTTGTTGCAATATTCACCTCCATTATCTGATCTGAGACACTTCAACCTTTTTCCTGTCTCATTTTCAACCAAAATTTTTCCATTTCTTGAAAGTATCAAATACATCAGATTTATTTTGAATACAATAAATCCAAGTTTTTCTAGTTGCATCATCAATAAAAGTAACATAATAACAAAAGCCACTAAGAGATGATACCTGAGCAGGTCCCCATACATTTGTATGCACAAGCTCTAATTTTTCACTCTTCTTTTCTTTCCCGACTCTAAGGAATCTGACTCTCTTCTGTTTTCCATAAACACAATTCTCACAGAATTTTAAATCAACATGCTTCAAACCTGGCAACAAATTTCTTGAGTGAAGAATCTGCATCCCCTTCTCACTCATGTGCCCAAGCCTATCATGCCACAATGTCGTATCTTCTCCTGTAGAGGTTAAAGCATTAACAGAATTAGAAATACCGTTGAATAAGTACAATGTACCAACCTTTTCTCCTTTTTCTATTACGAGGGATCCTTTAGAGACCTTCCAGGTTTTATCTGTGAAAGTAGTTACGCAACCTTCACCTCCCAACTGCCCTGTTGAAATCAGATTTTTCTTCAGATCTGGAACACGCCTTACCTCCTTCAATAGCCATTGATTTCCATTCAGTTGTTTTATGAAAATTGTACCCATTCCAATGATTTTACAGGGTTTATCATCACCCAATCGAACCTCTCTAAAATCTCCATGAACATAATCATGAAAATGTTTCTTATCAAGTGTGGCATGGAATGAGGCCCCTGAATCTACCGCCCAGGCATCAATAAAATTTTCTAGTGAAAGAATCAAAGCATCTTGCAACACATCACATGTTACATTCGCTTCATGATTAGTTTCTTATTGTGCGTCTCCTTCTTTTCCCTTCCGAGACTTGTAGTCTTTTTTCAGGTGTCCTTTCTTCCCACATTTGCAGCACGCTATCCCCGACCTAGACTTGGATCTGCCTTTTCTTGACTTACTGCGATATCCTGGGCTCCTTCCTCTTTCCCTTTTTCTTCCCCTAGTCTTTGCAATCAAAGCACTGTCTGATGTGTCACCGAATTTTTTTCGTCGCATTTCCTCACTAAGGATTGCACCGACAACATCATCAAACTTTAAAGTACTAGATCTAGAGACAGAGTTACTAATGGCCATAACTAAGCCATTCCAACTTTCTGGCAATGAGCACAGAAATAACAGATCCCTAACTTCATCATCAAAATTTACACCTACAAAACTTAACTGACTTGTAACTATATTAAAATCATTTAAATGGTTGCAATAGATCCACCTTCTGACATCTTTATATTAAATAAACGCTTCACAAGAAATACCTTATTTGAGGTCAAGGGTTTTTCATATAGTTTGGCCAATGTCGACATTAAACCCTTTATTGTCGTTTCCTTTGAAATATTAAACACTACCGACACCGCTAGGCACACCCGTATTGTTCCAAGTGCCTTTCTGTTGAGAATATCCCATTCTGTGTCTGTCAAACTCGTCGGCTTCTTTTTCTTTCTACTCAATGGTAGGTACATATCTCTCTGATACAGATAATCTTCCATCTGCATCTTCCACAGCTGGTAGTTTTGGCTATTGAATTTTTCGACCCTAAACCTACCATCTTCCGCCATTGCTCCCACTCAAACCAGGAACCCTTCTCTCCTGCGAGTTTATCAGCCAAATAGACCTTCGGCTCTGATACCAATTGTTAGAAAATTATATATTACGGAGCAATGGAACACATAAAATATTGCAGAAATATAAACACAGAAAATGCATAAAACAAGAGAGACACAGATCTACGTGGTTCACCCGGTTTGGGCTACGTCCACGAAGAAATAGCCAGTCCTTCTTTTATTATATTATCCAGCAAACTAAAGAGATAGAACCTACAGCAGATTTGTTGTAACTCCCTCTTCGCTCTCAATCTCCTCTCTTTTCCTCACTCAGAATACAGATGTACATAGACGCAATACAATTCCCTCATACATAATGAGGGATTGCCTTCTAGGGAAAAAAAGCCTAAATTAAACATAGCTTCTACCGTCATATCACCCACCTAATGAACGGCCCAGATTGACTAAAAATTACTAGACTTTTACAAGGAAATTTTACATCTATTTTTAGCTTCGAGGGTGCTACCCCCGAGCCCCCGCCGAGGGGGATCGCCCCCCCGCACCCCCCCATGTGGAGGGGTGTACAATCTTCCTGGGGTATACATCCGGCTGAGACCTTTGAATACAGAAGATAATCAGGCTCCACACCCAACAATTCTTGGAATAACAAAAGCCATCTGCAAATCATACCTTTAAGTATGGGTTTGTTCACTAAATACTTCAAATAAGAATGATTAGTGAAAAACTTGAATGGACCTCCCAGAAGGTAATGTCGGAACTTTTGAAGTGAATATACCATCGAAAGTGCCTCGTACTCAGTTGTGGTATATTTTTTCTTTGTAATAGATAGCTTTCTTCTAGCAAAGTAAATGAGGTGATCAAGGTTTCTCTCCTCAGGTTGAGCTAGGATGGATCCTAATGCAATACCTCAGGTGTCAATGTGAACATGAAATTGTTTGTTCCAATCTAGATAAACCAAGAATGGTGCACTAGCCAATTTCTCTTTCAGTATATTATGTGCAACATCACATTCTTCTGAACATGTGAATAGTTTAGCCTTCTTTAACAACTTCTCCATTGGTGCATTAATCGAGGCATAGTTGCAGATGAACCTCTTGTAGTACCTTGTGTGGCCCAAAGTAGACTTGAGATATTTTACACTTATGGGTGGATCCATGTTCACGATTTCGGCAACCTTAGTGGGGTCTACACATGCTCCTTCCTTGCATACTATATGGCCAAAGATCATTCCAAAGGGGACTGCAAATATGCACTTCTTCAATTTTAATGAGATCTACAGCTATCTACATCGATCAAACATGATTCTAAGAAAACTGGAGTGTTTCTTCAGAAAACTATAAATTGTCCAATCATCCATATAAACTTATAAGAACCTTTGTATATAATCTCTAAAAGCAGCAATCACAATCCTTGAGAACATCACGGGTGCATTCTTGAGTCCGAATGGCATAACATGATATGCATAGGACCCCCATTATGTGGTAAATGTGGTTTTCTGCTTATCCTCCTTTGCGATCTTGACTTGGTGATAACAGGAGAATCCTTCTGTAAAATAATAGGCTTCATTCCCTACCACATTATCTAAAACTTCATCACTGAATGAAGTGGGAAAAGGATCATGAACACACATTGTTTAGACTGTGATAGTCCATACAAACCCTTATTTTTGTAGCATCCTTCTCATTCTGTATAATGATCGGGCTTACTCGCTCCGCTTCATCAACTAGGAATATAAGCCATGCTTCTAACATCTTATCTATCTCCTTTTTCACTTTCTCCTTAACTCTCGAGTTTAGACGGTATGGTTAATTCTTTACTAGTTTTGCATCTACTTTAAGCATAATCTTCATCTCCCCTAACTCCCCCTTAATCCCTTTCAATTATGCAATGAACGAGGGGAACAAATATTCATATTCTTTCAAGAGATCAAATATCTCTCTTGTAGTCTTCTCATCCCAATAATCTCCAATCGAGGCTAACTTCGTCTTGTCATCAATCCCAATGTTATGTTTATGTAACCTCAAGGGGAGTAGGCGTGGAGCATCGATCACAAGTCCATCCTTGATGTCTCGTTCCCCCTCAGTTTCATTGAATGTCACATGTCGTAATTCCTCCAGATCATCTTCATTTGATTCTTTATCCATCTTCCCACAGGCTACCAACCTCATGATATTTGAAGTCATATATATGCTTTACAGTGCTCTGATCTATGCATCCTTCCATTAGCTGGCCTACTGTAAGCAAAAATCTCTTGACATCCTACAATGCCTTCGTCAGCCTTTCGTCGTTGTTTGAGAAGGAAAAGTTGGTAACAAACTGATCAACTAGGTAATTCCTCCAGTCTGTCTACTTGTTTATTCCTTTATATACCATGATTTTGGAAAGGTCCCTAGGGTGTGTATAAAACCATGCACCCACAACTCCTTTGAAACTCCTTCCATGTTCCATTTGTCCTCACATTCTTATAAATGTTGTTGAGGATCAAATTCCCCTGTGTACACAAAATCCTGAGGGTACTCCCCTTCTTGTCTAAGTCTGACTTCCATTATTGTTTTGATCTTCTCCCATTCTCTGAGACGGTTGCGGTGAACTCCCCACCATCTTGTTGGTGTTTCTTGTAATGTGACATTCAATAGAGGCACGTTCTATTCTTCAAGAACAGTTGCATCAGCTATGTTGATGAAAGAATTGATTGAATCTATACCATTGAAAATAGGGAATTCTCAGTTCTGATCCAGTTGATCCAATGGATTGTGGTGCAATGCCTAGTGTTTATTTTGTATCCACCTTACTGCTAATCATTCCAAGTGATCTCTGAGCCAGCCTCTGAACTCTGAATGCCTTTTCAGTTGACGGACCCTTCTGTCTTTGGGTTCATGTAATCCTCCCTTCTTCTTCTTGTTAGTCTATATAGTTGATCCAACAATTTTGGTTCTTCCCTTTCATCTATCAGTTATGTGAACCTTAGTCCTTGAAAAGGGTCTAGGGGTTGGATCACTCTAACCCATTCTACTTCAAAAATCATCGGCTCCTTCTTTAAATCAATTATAGCGTAGTTCTCAAAATCCTAGTCTATCCCAAGCAATGTTGGGCAGGGGTCCTTGTCCCCCATGATGTCTATCACTTCAAAGTCCGGATAGGTATTCACCCCTGTTATATCGACTTCCACATCTTCCATTCGTCTGACTGGGAGGAGATAATATTGATTTTCCATACACAGATAGATTGGTGAAAACGTCAACTTAGGCCTTCCCAATGCTTCCCAAGTCTTTCTTGGAAAAATGTTGACATCCAAGCCTAGATAAAACATGGTGTCCTTAATTTGGAAACTCGTAATCTGAGTGTCAATTCATAACTCCCTTCACGTTCTCTTCTTGTTCATCCACAACCTCCTAGAGTGTCTTTCAGGTAGGTTGGTAGAGATGATTTCTCCATTAGCCACCTCGTATGTGATAGAAAATTTCATGCATAACTCCTACTAAGATGGTCACAGAAGGTAGTTTGAACTTCTCTGCCTTGATCATTGATCCAAGGTGGCTCAAACAAATGTGAAGTACATCTGCTTCACAAAAACTTTCATTTGTACCTGTTTGAAAAGTTGTCAACAACAACTGTAAACAACAACAGAAACACAAACAACAACTGGATGGACTAAACTCCTGCTTCACAAAAGAAACAGATTTCACATCTTGTAAACACCTCCATGTCTTACATCTGCATACAAATGATGGACTAGATAACAAGCCCAAAAAACATGCCTTTAAAACAAATGACCCTTCAAGTCAAGCATGTAGAAAAAGACCATTAGGACTCTTTTTCAAAAGATGAAACACTTCATTATTATCTCCATCTTGGAGACCAAGTTAACTTCTCTCAAGTCAACATTACATGCATGTTACAACAAAGCAATCAACCCTTCAAGCTAATCACACATACATGTTCAAAAACAAGGAAATCATCAACATCCCTGTGTTCATGCACATCAAGTTTATGCATGCATTTCATCCTTCAACTTTCACTTAAGCACACTGTACTTTTGAAGCTGAAATGAAATATAATGTTGCAGCAACAAAGTGAGCCTCCTACTCAACTTTTCCATTCACCTTCTTGGTAAAACCCTGCAACTTGCATTCCATCAACAAAGAAATGCAAACAGATGCATGCAATCTTAATTGGATAAGAACTCTAACCATTTCTCACCAATCCCTTTCAAAGGTACTATTTTTGTATGCACATCAACATGCGAATCATCCTGAGACACATCATTCATGGAATCTTCCTTTCCATTTCTGCCATTTTCTCTTTCCACCTTCTTCAGCTTTTGTGGAAGCATTCCTGGATTCAGAGTCCAACACCTTTCAGCAAGATGCCCTTGCTTATGGCAGTAAGTGCAACACATGTGCATCCTCTTGACAGCATGATTTGCCTTATCTAATGGACCTTTGGCTTTTTTCTTCCTTTCCTTCAAAAGTTTCCTGTGTGTGGCCATTCTCTTCCAACATCTAGAAACATGATGGTTATCCAAACCACAAAAGGAACATGCAATTATTTTCCCATGCTTATATGGAAATTTACCATGCTATACAAAATCAAAAGGAATATGTTTAGAACCAGATTTATACCTTTCCCTTTCACCTTTATTGCCTTCATGAGGAGGTGAATTGAATGAAGAAGTGGCTCCCTTTTGGAACACCATCAATCTCTTCAAGGCTGTTAGAGTTTCCACAACTCTCTGGTTCAAGTGTGTGCTTCTGAACACCTACATCCTGCAAATGATGTTTCAAGCTATAGCATTCCTCCTTAATACAATCTTCACACTCTTGAGGTGGAAGACCTAAAATGCAACTCCTTCTTGGATTTGTTTCAATGGTCTTCATGGCAACTTTGGAACTCTCTCCATAAGCTTGTCCATAGCCAAGACCCAAATACTTAGGCCTTTAGTCAACTAATATTGGCTTAGCAATACAATGTGCATGTTTACCCAAGCCCTTTCCTTCATAGCCCATCTTGGACATTATCTTGGAACCTGTGCCTCTGGTATGTTTTTGAAAAGAACCAATATAAGCATTCTTGGAGGAAATTGAAGACAAAGTGGAGTTATTTACCTCTTCTTCAAGCTGATACTTGACCAAGGCTTCTTGTGCAACAAAGAGTTGTGCCTCCAACTCATGCATCCTTTCCAGGTTCATATTTGCAATATGAAGTGCCTCTCCATTTCCTACAATTTGTCAGAAATAATCTACTTCTCTTCCTTCATGGAATTCAACTGCTCTCTAAGTTTGCTTCTCTTCCTTCCATCCTCATACATTTCTCTCACCATATCCAACATGATGAACAAGTCTTGCTTCATATCTCCATCAAAGACTCTTGTGAAGAAAGAAGAATTTGAGGACTCACTTGTAGAAGTTGTCATTATGCCAATGAACAAAAAAAACTTCAAACAAGATTAATAAATAGCTTATCCAAGCAACCTTTTACAAAAAACCTCTTGTGCTTCAAGGATTGCTTTAAGGTCCTTTGGGATAAGAAGAATGCCTTCAGCCCTTCTTCCTTCTTTTCCTTCCTAGACTGAGCTATCAATAGCTTTCCCTTTACCTCTGCAAACTCACACAATAGTCAGTTTGCAACAAGCATACAAACAATCAATCCTTGATTACCCAAACACCTTCCAGACAAGCAATCTTTGCTCTGTCAATCAAGCATTCTGACATAACCTTCTTGAAGGTGGGGTTAATCAATCTCAAGCTCCGATACCACCTGATCTGAAAATGGGGCACTAAAGGCTTCTTCTAAGATTACAAGAACCTCCCCCACTTCCAAAGCTTAATTGTTCCCAATATATTATGATTAACCAATGTGGAATTTATAATGTGCCTGAAAATAAGGTGTATGTTGGTGTTTATTTTTTACTGTTTATGTGCTTTAAAATTCTACTTTTTATGCTGATACAACATGCATATAACAATAAAACAATGAAACAAATAAAAAATGCATAAGACAGCAATTTAATTAGGAGTTCACCCAAAACTCTTGGGCTACGTGTCCATGTGCTCTAGTCAACTCGACTAGGCTCTCTGGGATTATGGTATAAGTCATTTTACAAGCTCCCCGCTCAACTGCATTGGTTTACATAGAACACAATGGGTTTAGACACCATCTCATCCCTAGCTCTAAAGCTCTCGGTTCTCGCTCTAGCTCCCGGCTCTGGCTCTGGCTTTGGCTTTGGCTTTGGCTCCTGGCTCTAGATCTTAGCTCGGGCTCTGGCGCTTCGGCTCTAGCTTTGGCACTGGCTCTGGCTCTTGGCTCTGGCTCTTGGCTCAGGCGCTGGCTCTTGGGCTTTGGCTCGGGCTCTGGCTCTTCAACTCTGGCTCTGGCTTTGGCTCTTCGGCTCTCGGCTCTGGCTTTGGCTCTGGCTCTTCGGCTCTTGGCTCTGGCTCTTGGCTCGAGCTCTGGCTCTTCGGCTCTGGCTCTGTGAGCTTTCAACAGTCTGCTTAACCTCCAAGTGACTGTCACAGCTGCTCTGCTTTTTTGCTAGTTGCTTGCTTCCCTCTCAATCATGCTCTCTAGCTCCTTTGAGGCATTCTTCCGGATTTCTGGCTTCCCCAGTCATTTCTCTACTTATAATCATTCCTCTGCACGTTGTTTGTTCGACTGGCCATCTGGCTGTGGCTCTGTGGCTTCAAACGCATCATTGTATACCAAAAACGCCCACTTGCAACGTGGCACAGTGATCAGGGGCCGTTACAGAGGATTCGGAGCCTTCCCTGAGGCGAAAGCCCAAAAATGGAGAAAAATCTAATACACAAAGATTTTTCCAAAAATACACTATCAGGCATGAAATCCATACTTCAAATTCCATTTAATCGCCCCTATAAACTCTTTCAGGTCCACCTTTGGTCGCTATCGCAAGCCCACCATTGACCTGGGTGATCTCTGATCCAACAGTTAATATTCATTTCGGGCGGCTTATGCACACTGAGATTACCCACCTGAAAAGGCGATTTTCTCTCTCCAGCGCCAAGCCACATGTCGGCTAGTGTATGGGATCGGGCAAAGCTCGTCCAATATCACTTACCTCCTAAGGCCCGCCCGAAATCCCGCTCATTACAGAACTCAAATAATATAAGGTTGCGTCTATAAATCTTTTGGGTCCAACTTTTATCACTTTGGGTGCATTTCCGTTATATTTCAGTTTTATAGCGGAAATGTGTTAATACACAGAAAACCCGAAAATACGGATCTCAAAATTTATGCAATTGGGTCCATAATCCCTATCGGGTCCGGGTCCTAATTACTAATAGCAATCGCAATGGCCTGAGGGTCTGCCCTTTGGGCATGCCAATCTGTCGATGCCGATATTGGCAATCGCATGTCACGTTAGCCCAAGGGTCCTTCCATTTTGGGTGTGTCGATCTGCCGATGCCGATATCAGCGATCGCATGTCGTGTTGGCCCAAGGGTCCTTCCCTTTTGGGTGTGCCGATCACCGATCCGTCGATCGCAATCGCTCCATCACATAGCCTAGGGTCCTGATACATCATCCGGGCCTATCTCCAATGCGATATATCATAGATCGTCGATCAAGGTCCTTCCGCCTCCACTTTAAGTCCTTTTCTTTGGCTATTTGCGATGTGATTTCCTTTATAAGGCCTTTTATGCCATTTTTAGGAGAAATGCCTCCTTTTTCAAAGGGAAAAGGCCATCTTCTTTCTACGATAACTTCTACCTCCGAAGTCCATTTTAGCCCATTCAAGTTGCAGTTGAGAAGGAAAAATCTCTGCAATGGGGCTATTTCCAAAAACATCCTTGGACTTCCATTTTTCTCTATGAGGAACACTTAGACTTAGAAGTCTATCCAAAATCCATTTTGGATCATCCAGGCTCTTAGATTTAAGGGATACTGGTTGTTCCTTCTGTAGCCCTCTTCCTAGTGTTAATTTGTTGAAAGTATATGTGGCTTCCTTGTAATACCACTTTTGTTGTTCAGGGTCATATGAGCACTTTGGGGAAGTAGGTCTTATAATCTTGGGTTATTTAGTGGCTCCTATGTCATCTCCAGTATTTTTGCCTATGTCGGTAACTATGTCTATATTTGAGAGGGGAGTTGTCTCTGGAAAACTCAATTCTAAATTGATTAAGTGTTCCCCCCATAGGCGGTTGTGTTCCTCCCATTGAGCAATCAACACTAAACAGTCCTCTGTTGCATGTGCGTTAACCCTATAGTGAGAGCACCATTGTCTTATGGGTAATGGGAAATCTTGCGCAACATGCCCTTCTAGATCACAATTATAGCAATGAATTGGGCCTCTACCTCATGTCTTATCTCCCCTTGTTCCTCCTCCTCCTCCTCCTCCTCGAGGAGTCTCATTGATTCAAAAGGTTGATCAGTCCAACTAGTAGGCTAGGGCATCCAGTGCCCTACAACGGTCATTATGATGAGTTGTTGAAGCACAGAAATCAGAAAAGGTGTTGTTTGGAACATTTGAGTATTTTTGTAGTATCAGAAAAAGGTGAGGGTTTTCCCATATCCTCTGCATATCTCGCAGTACTCAGTTTGTGCTTAATTATGCTAATTTGGGAACACATGAAATTGGTTGCGCCCTGTGTACAATCCTTGCATCACTATTTATGCAACTCCTACAGCAGGTGTAGATCCAGGTGGTCCCACCAGTGTAGTGTAGTGTTTGGGCCTCGCAACCTTGGGCATTCCGTAGTAACATGACTTTCCATTAAATAATTAATACACCATACATTCAGTCACATCGAACATGCCAGTTGCAGATCCCTCAAATTCTCTGTCAAGTTCAAAATTTGATGTTGTATACACACTATGGAGAGATCATGAGGTGCCCCCCCCCCCCCCTCGCCCGATACTCATGTGGATATCCCACCATGGCCTCAATCTGATTCACTTTCTCCAAAGCATCTTGCAACGTGTCAATTATTTGTTGAGTCAGCAGTGTTCAGGTAAGGGTTAATAATGCTTTAATGAACTAGTCACGTTGATTATTTGGGTCTATCAGATAGCTCAATTTACCAATCGCATCCTTGAATCTTTGCATCTGCTTCCATGCAGTCTCTCCTTCCCGTTGTTTTATCTCCCATACTTTGGACAGCCTTTGTTGATTGGTCTGAGGAAGCTTAAATTCCTGCACAAATTCCCTCTTAACATCATCTACAATTGGAATACGGTGTAGTTCTAACCACTTTATGAACCATCTCAATTCTCTTTCTCTGAGAGTGGTTTAGAATTCAATTAAATTTACATTATTCGATGTCTGGTGGATCCTCCAAATGGCTTTACATAGATACCAATGCTTTTCTACATCATCATTCCCTTTACCAGAGAACTTAGGATACCTGGTGAATGATCCCGCCATATTTGACTAAACTTGTGGAAGGAGTACAAATCCCCGCAACCCATACTGCAATGGTCCTTACAAGTTTGTACCATTATTACTAGTTCCAATGCTACTACCACTAGCTTTGTAATTAGTATGCACAGTGTGAACCCTTATGGTTTTGATTAACTTAGATATAAATTTATCAGGTTTGTGATAGAGTACCAGGGGAAGGTTGGGGGATTAACTACCAAATCTTTGGGAAGGAAAATTGTTAATTCCATTGGACACATCATTTTCAACAAATAGTCTCCTTATAGCAAAGTACATGTCATCATCCAGGCCTTCCTCAGAGCCTAGGTGGCCCATTCCATCTGACGTTTCCATTTCTACTCGTAGGGGTGGGTCCCTGTCACCTTTTGGACCCACAGTCATTGTGGTCGTCTATGCTCTTCCCACTGGAACAACTTCCACACTTTCTTCCTCTTCCGGATCTCTTAACGCCGCTCATGTTTAGTGTAAACTCTTTTGTCGCCTCTTAATTTCCTATAGATCCCTCTCCTGCCATTTCTCAACTATCCATGCTCTCCTTTGCACCCTCAAATCCCTGGCCTTTCAAAAGTCATCTGTGTCTATTCTTGTGACATTCTTATAATTCCCCTCTCGGTAGCATTCCTCCCTTTAGGTCCTTCCCCTAGTAGGTGGTTAAGTTGCCATGTTCAAGTTTTGGAATACCAACAAGTTCTCCTCCGCCTTTAGAATCTTAACCCACAATGGTATTTCCTTCAATAGTCTTCCTCTCAATATAGACTTGAACACAACTTCGGCTTTAGAAAAATACTGATGACTCTTTGATGCGAACTCAATATATCCGTCTAGTGTGGCATGCACCCAGAAATCCACAGCTTACATCATATCTTTGTCAAGGCAATGTAGCTCGATAAGATCTTCTTGAGTCCATGCACAATGAGATGGGTTTTTCCATTGGTTTTTCCTTTTACTTGCAAACACTGTTAAAAATTGTAAATATCATCTAGAAACTTGCACCAGAAGATCTCATATTGATCTCTAGTTGATTTTGAGTATAGGATCTCTTCCTTTAACTTAAATACACCTTGTTGGCGAAGTTGATCTTGTTGAGAGACAAAGCGGTCCACTTTCTCATGCCACCATTCTTGCAGCTACTTCTTAAAGATCCTCAATACCATATTCCAAACAAATTCCTAAATTTTCAGGGTCCCGACAATGGAACCCTTTGTTGGCATAAAAATATCAACATGGTTGAGACCCATGGTTCGGGCACAGGGGCCAACAAAGCTCCATTGTAGTCTAGCACAATGTCGGCATTTTCACCTTACACAAAAAAGGACAAGGAGTCTCACCCGAGGTGTGTCGCGACCTTAGTTAGATGGGGTTGGAAGTCCATTACTGGGGAGAGGTCACAAGAGTAACACAGAGGTCAAGGAGCGAACTATATCAATCAAACAACTTAGTCATAATATATCATAAACATAAAGAAGAGAAATACGACATAGATACAACTCTATTAATAAATCAAATAACCTTTCATGCACTACACAAATATCCAAGCAAACTCCATTTTCTATTAATTCATATGGTCATACAATATTACATATAGTTTAAGATTCCCATATAAACATTACAAAGATATCATAGAGATCAATCCATAACTACATCAATAGATACAATGTGGCTCAAACAGATCTGCACCAGAAATTCAATACCTTTTCCTCCTCTTCTCCCTTTCCCCACACCCTTCCTTATATTTTTTCCTCTACATAGACTACCAGTTCTTTCTGAGAGACTCTGCCTTCTTCCTTGCTCGACTACTTATGTTTCTTGGTTGTCATTATTCTTCTCTGCTCGGTTGTGGTTTCCTTCCTCTGCCATTCCTCCATGATTGGTATTTCTCTCCGAGCTCCTTCCTTTTTGTCGGTTGTCTCCCTTACATCTTCCCAACAACTATCTCAGCAAAATATCATCAACCGTCCACTTGTCATCAATGTTCTGTAATTCCTCAAAACAAAGGACCGAACACTTTTAGATGGATTTTCCTATTATGTTCTCATTTCGTAAGTTGTAAGTATATCATCCAACTCATCCATTTGATGTGGCAAGATTTAATCTTTCTTCTAGAATTGAAATCTCATCAGAATAGATCTTAGAACCTTTAGAACAATTGCTTTTTTATCCATTGGTTCTCCCAATTTTCTACCAGAAAACCATTTACTATTTCATCTACATGAAGGAAGTAGTCTGCGATATTTTCGTCTTCCATCAATTCGAGCTGCTCAAATTTCCCTCTAAAGAATTGAAGTTTGACTTTCTGATATCCTTCACATATGCTTTAAAGTTTGTCCCAAACATCTTTACAGATTTGTAATGCATTACTTTAACATAAATTGAACATGTTAGGCCATTTAAAATAACATTCTTTTCTTTTTAATTACTTTCATAGGGTTTCTTACGAATTTCATCTATTCAAGTAGGAGGTTTAATGTACCCACTTACTTCCTAGTATCAAACATCAAATCCTTATTCTTGCACACATGATTTCATCCCTCCACTCTAAAATACATAGTTTGTTTTCCATCAAACACTGAAATTCCATTTTTGGTGCAATCCATGATCTAACTTCAGTAATGGTTAGATTGTTTCGAAGGAACCTGCTTTGATACCAATTGTTGGAAATACTAAGTGGGGGAGGGGGGTGAGTCAATATTTCAACAATTATTCAATTTATATCAATTTTAACCATTATACCATTCACCAATCTAACATTAAAGCACCAACATCAATATCATTAAAAGCATAACCTTGTGACATATATGTTTAGGTGGAAACCCTTCCAAGAGAAAAACCACTGAATTCCTTTAATATATGTCTTGAAGAATTACGTCAATAGGAAGCTCAAACTTCCAAGATTCTCTAGTAATGACTGGAAGGAGGCTCCAACCCCCTAGTTTTATTAGCTCCAATTGAAAGGATGTGCCAACACCTTGGTTTTAACAACTCCAACTGGAAGGATGCTCCAACACCCTACTAGAAATAATTTGTCACCCTAGCACCACCCTGCCACCGTGAAGTGCTTTTTGACTCCAACTTTAAGGAGACTTCAATCTCTACCATGCACCACCCTTAAACAAAAATAAATGTGGGCTCCCATACTAGGGACAATGACCCACTTACAATGATATATAAATGAAACTTCACTACTATTTTCATTGATATATGCTCAAAACACAAGATATATATAATGCTATTCTTGTCAAGAAATTGCTTAACCTTCAAGATGCCCCTTTGTAAAAAATGTTATAGATCATAATTTATGAACAATTAACCTTAACACAATGTTCTAGCACATAACATAATATCATACCTCGGGTGTTGCAATGACGTCCTTGACTTCAAGGCAGGTTAGAAATTTGTCTTAACACAGCTCCTCAAATTATGTGTGTTGTATACAATTGATTTGCTTCAAATTCGCCAATACTTTTTCCCTTGGAGATGACCTTAATACATCCTTCAATAGTTTCTCAAAAAGTCTCAATACAAGCCAAAGACAAGCATTACTAATTACAGAAATTTTGAGGTCAAAAAGTGGCATTAAAACAAAACTGTACAATAAAAGTCAAACTTATAAGAACCAATAGGATTTAATATGATGATGTGAACCATGGGATAAAAAGGTAAAAATATAAACAAATAAATAATTATTTCAAATCGTATTTTCAACTTGTCTACCTACGATTTTACTCAAATTTTGAGCGAGAGCACTCGTTGCAAACACATTTTTTCATGTATTTCACAATTTTCGTGTAGCAGGGTCCACGAAAATATGCAACATGGGTACTACTTGGATGCAAAATTAAATTTTACATCCAACGAGTGCTTGCGCTCAAAATCTGAGTAAAATCGTAGGAGATAAGTTGAAAATAAGAGTTGAAAAAGGTAGTTTTCTCTTTTTTCCCTCTAAAACTTGATGAGATAATCTAATATTATTTTATTATTTGCACTACTATTTTATAATATTCCTTAGGAGGCCCATTTTAGACCTCAAAATTTCTCTAAGGCTTATGCTTCAAATTATACCACATTTTAAATTAGTCCTTGAGTTGACCTAAACAGGCCTCAACAAGCAAAATCTTTGCCCTCAAATTATCCTTAAACTAAGCCTTAAACCATTGTACTTTTATAAAAAATAACTTTCCATAAGACAATCCTTTATCATTGTGTCTTAGTGGAAGTAATGTGGCATTTTCTCAAGATCCAATCAGTCCTCAAATGAGTTGTAACAATACAAAACTATCTTTAGGACAAGATTTGAAAATGCCTCAAAAAAGGGTCTTTGTCCAACAAGAAATACCATAGTAAGATGTAACACTTTGGCCCAATTACCTTTTCCTTGAATGTTGCCTCAGACCTTAAAAAAACTTGATTTAGCCTTCAAAAAGGGATCTGAAATTATTCCTCAAGGGTTTGAAGCTCTGCCATAGGAAGACCGAATAGGGGTCTCAAACTTGTCTCACGAATGATTGAATTAGGCCTCAGTAAATTGTCTCAGAAAAGGTTGAGTTTGTCCCTTACGAGGGGCCAAAAATAGCTCAGAAGATGTCTTTGATTAGGCTTCAGGAGGAGGCCAAAGATTGCCTCAAAACTAGATCACCATCAAACGAAATAATCTTAGAACAAAATCACTTTCCAATGAAATCCCACGGAAAATTAAAGCAAAGAAACCCACTGAAAACCTTAGCCTTCTACAACTGATCTTCATGACTACCCTGGCCTCAGAACAATTTCAGAATGATTTACTTGAGATAATGCATGATAATTTGTTGCCTTTAGAGAGGAGTTGAATCCTTTATTTATACTTGAAGGAGGGGGTCAAGAAAGGGGGCCAACTTGCCCTTAAACCCATGCAACTGACCTTATTTCACATAAGAATATAACTCAAAAAAAATCATTTCTTTTAGGTTATCCTTATTTTCCTCTTATGATGTTGATTTCAAATTGAATATTTCCAATTATGGAGTGTCGACTTGGTCAACATAATTTTTCTTAAGATTTCTGAAATATTAATCCCAATTTTGACCAATAATAAGGCTACCTTTTATCATTCAATAGGTCACCATAACCACACATTTAGGGCTTCATCTTCAATAAGGAATATCTCCTCAACCATTAGGAGCTACGTGGTGTGCTACCTACCGTTAGAAATGGCATGAAGAGTATTATCATCTTATGATGGTCTTGCCTGCAAACTCATGATCATATGCCATAACGAGAGCAGGGAAAGCAGGGCTTCTTCTATTTGTTGCTTCAGTTGACATCAATGACATTAAGTATTCAACATATATTTATGTTGATCTTTTGTATGCATAGAGATGGTTATATGCTTCATAATTGAATTATAGATAAAAAGCATTTAAAACCCTTCAACATCAAACTTCCCCTAGTCCTTATGGTATGCATATATAGTTTACATTATCTCTAAAGTTTGTATGATCCCAAATTGATAGTTAATCTTTGTGTTGATGTTTTGTACACATAGATGGTTATATGCTTTGTAATTACATTATAGATAAATAACATGTAAAACCCTTCAACATCAAACTTCCCATTGGCCTTGTGGTTTGCATATATGGTCCAACTTATCTCTAAAGTTTGTATGATCCCAGATTGATAGTTAAAATTTTCGTATGGAGTTCAGCACTTTATTGTTTTAATTCTATAACCTATCAATTTTTGGTGTCATTGTCGAGAAGGTGGCTAAATTCTACAACAAGTTATTATCATTTCATATATATTCACCTTATATGTGAGTGTTGTATGGAGTTCAATACTTTATTGTTTTAATTTTGTAACCTATCAATGTCTGGTGTCATTGTCAATAAGGTGGCTAAAATCCACAATAGGCTATGATCATTTCATATATTTTCACCTTATATGTGATTCAATGCATTTGTTATTGGAACATGTGGAAAATTAATGTGGGGATATGTGCTACCATTTGAGATATTTGGATGATTACGGATGTGGGAATATGCCCTCCATTTGAGATATGTGCATCTACTTCACATGCCCAAACTCAATTCAATATGTCCTTTGAATGTTGCATCAAGGTTTATAGCCGAGGTGGTGGGATAATGGAACTCAATGCAAAGTGTTCATCAATGGCTAGAGCAAGGCTTCACTACTTGAAAACATATTGCTAAGAATCTCCCTGAAATTGTGGATTTTGTTTAAAGAATTTGGGTACATGCCTCATCGGCTTCTAGAATTTCAACAACTCTCCAACCTTTGAATTTATCTATGCAGTTAAATGTATGTGTTTTATCCATCCTGGGGCTACTCTTGATAACTATTTTATTGTTCTTTTCAAGGATTCTCTTATATGTTGGTGTTCTAGGCATATTTACCTACGGTTTTGGATTTTTCATTCTATACAACAAAGGACACTTTTATCTCATCAATTCATCAGTGTTAAGAAGCTTAGTATATTTCCCTAATTGGGTTTTTCTAATGCTTGGGTTTAAGAGTTTCATGCTTAAGCCTAGAATCATCCCTGCCAATTGTTGGCAATGTTGTTATGTTATATGTATTGATTTCATGGATTACAAAGAAGCCGAAGAAATTCAAAAAGAACTTTGTAGACATAAGAAATCCATCCAATGCAATCAAACTTCTACTTTTCTCAGTGACATCAAAAGTGTCATGAAAATGAGCATCATTGCGCATCTTAGAGCACCATAATCATGAATGCAATAACATGGAAAAAACTAACAAATTAACACCCTAGAAGTATAGTGTAACATGCTCAAAAAAATGGTTCTCAATTTAAGCATAAGTTCTTCGTTAACAGCCTCCAACTATAGGATATTTACAAAATTTGTTCCCACAAGCAAGGAGGATGATACAATTCATTAGATGATTGAAGATATGGATATTGAAAATCAAGAATCTCATTCAAGCAACCTGGGCTAGAAAAGGAAAATAATCACCATTTATTTCACTAAATCTTTTTTAAGTAATTAGAATTTTAAGCATTTTTTTAAGAAAATGTACATGTAAGAAATACTATGATGGACACAGGCATCCTCAATTTTGGCAAGTAAAGCATTGATTTTGTTTGAAACCTAAGGCTAGCAATCTTTGTAATCTTGAGGTTAGCATCAACTACAACGTTTATAATGCAAATTTTACAACAACAACAAAATTATAAAAATAAATAAATAAAATAAAGAATATATAAAAAATGTCATAGATCTTTTCACTCACAAATACAAGGCAGGGAAAAAAAAGGTTGAGCTTATGTGGGGGTTTCTTTCTCTTAATAATATAGTAAAGAAAAGAAAGGATTGGCCATTGAATTTCAATTTTCTAACCAAGAAATCGAGAAAGAGATGAGGATGAAAAATATTAATCCATGTCCTTCCCATTTCCATGGACTTACTAAAAGGACCCTAACAGAATCTTGTTTGAATTTAAAGTTCTTTGTAAGACTTACGATTATAACCAATGTTGCTAACATCGCAATTGCAACAATACCACAATCCCACAATTTTCTAAGGAAAACGATATTATCGGCAATGAACAACATGACATTTTCAAAAACAAAAATATTGCTATAATATCGCGCAACGATCAAAAATACCGTTAGGGCTGCTAATAAAGGCACATAAGTGACTCTTTTGGAGTTTTTTCTTTCTCATTTGGTAAACAAAAATTAAGGGTTTGGTGAGCAAAGGAGAACATTTTTTTCTTTTTCATTTGCCATCACCATGTTTTTCAGAATAAGAATTGATTTCCTTCGACTATGGAGATATTTGCAAGTGTGCACCTCAATTTTCTTTCTTTCTTTTTTTAACCTAGTGCTTTTTTACCCATTAGTGTTCCCATCATCAATTCGATGTGGAGTGTGTTGTATCTCTGAGATGATAATGTTCAGCTATCATGCCAGGGCATCTAATATGTTTGTTTTGGGGGTTTTGTTTTAATTTGGAGGACTAATGTATGAAACAAATTTAAAACAGTGATGCCTAACCTTTTGAATAGTATTAATATTTAAACAGAGGGTTGCTATTAAAATTCACACAGTGATATAGCTTGTATGGAGGTGCGCAGAAATAAAGAAATGATATGACTATCACAGTCTTCAAATTGAAAATTAAATAATCATAAGTAAGAAAACCTTTAAACTATGTTTAGAAGGTTTAACAAAATATGCTTAAGCTTACAAAAGATGCTCATGATTTTATGATTTAGAGGGAATTAAGTAAACAAACAGTTTATATAATTCATTCTCTTTATAGATGATCACTTCAGAAGCTTATAGGAATAAATTGAAAACACAATTACTCCTACCTGGTTATCTTTGTAAAACATAAGAATATGAAGAAAACATTGTGAAATAAAACTGGAAAAACTTACAGTAAAAACGAAATTGTATGAATCAGAATTCAAAATCCTTTGCTTTTGTATTAATGATTCAGAAAAGTCAAGTACGTTTAATGTTTAGAAATGCTTCTTCAAGGGTGTAACCTTTAATAACTCGTGAAACAGATTTATTTATACAATCTTAGAACTAAGAAAATATCTTAAACTATTTTACAAAAATAGATAAATACAAAATCAGAAATATAAATTGATAGTCGATATGTCACTATTTTGGCACTCAGTTGTTGATGACTGTTGCTGGAAAAACTAAGAATTGTTGAGCTGGTGGTGACTGTTCCTCGAAAAACTGAGAATTGTTGAGTTGGTGATGATTGTTCTTGAAAATACTGAATGTTGTTTGATCACCCTTTTAGTCAAGTAAATCAGTGAATTCTTCCTAGTGTTTCTTATCTGGGATAGATAACTTGGTTACCCTCCTATAAAATTCATCCATCTTTGTATATTTATTAAAAGTGGGTTTTACTGGAAATATATGTCTGATTTCATTTAGAATGGAAAAGGAATCTCTAAGTGCATTCAGCACAACCCTTCGTGTTGTTGCCCCTCTTATGTTTGAAACTGAAGCTGCATTGGTGCCTACCTCTGTAATCTTTCGAACATAATCTTCAATATGAATTAATTTGTCATTTATCACAAGCATAGAGGGCAAACCATTGCTGGTCAAGGGTTCTAACCTACTAAAAAACCATTGAACTATGCTATTCACATTGTTGCACTTTTCCTCCAATTGAACGATGAGGTTTTTCTTGGTAATGATCTTCTTTACTTGAAGTATGGTTGTTGTCCTGTCATTTATACCTAACTCTTCAAGCTCATAGTTGTCTTTAGAATTCAGGAACTTGATGATTTCAGAAGCAATTTCTGGCGTGTCCTGAAGCTCTTTAGAAATAGTTTCAACAGCTTCCTAAGCTTTTTCCAACAGGGCTTTTTGATCAAATATTATCTTGATATAGGGCCAGATATCCTTGATTGATTTATTAATTTCTTCCCATAGAATCTCCTTTGTCAAACCTAGTTTGTTTCCAAGGTAAGATTATTTGATTTCCTTCTGCAAAACTTCAATTTGACATTTTGTCCTCTACAACTCGGCTACATGTGAACTGTCTGCAAATACCTTCATATGTTTTAATTCCTTCAGTTCATCCTACAACTTCTTAATTTCAACTGTCTGAATTGACAGATTCTGAACAGCGTCTGAAAGTTGTTCAGCTCCTTTTGTTGTACCTATAGTTGGTGTTGTGCCCGAAGTAGAAACTCTAGTTATAGAGACTGTTGAAAGAGGAACTGCATCCATTGGAATTCGGGTCCTCTTCACAACTTCTTCTTTCTCTTTGACCAATTTTTCCACTTGTTCCATGATGAGCTTCATCATGTCAGATTTCTGAGTCTCGGTTTCTTCAATCTCCTTGGTCATTAGGTCCTCAGAAGCTAACAGTTTGCACTGCTTCCCTAATGCTGAGGGCTCAGCATTTTTCTTCTTGACAAGTTCTTCTGCAGCATTTATATTTGAGGGATCATATCCCATCTTCAGCACTAGATCTTCCAAGGATTTGATCTTGGTGCCATGTGCCAGTGAGGAAACTTTTTCCAACTTGAGTTGTGACTGTGTATTGGGCAAGGTGACCTACAACTTTGAAAAACTCATGGCAGTATGAGTTAAAGTGGAAGAAATCACCTGACCAGTTTGTTTGGGCATCTCAGTTTGATCAATTGGATGTAGATCTTTTACATTAAACTCAAATGAGGATTGCTTGTGATAATGTGCAAGAGTCATGGGTTGTGGAATTTAAGCTTGTAGGAAAGCCATCTACATCTTTCCCTTCTCAGAGTCAAAGACTGGAAGAAGTTTGGCTTGAAAGCTAGAGGAATGTTTCCAGAATTGGGTATAGGTGTTCAATTTCAATTCTTCATTCTTCTTTTTAATCTCACTGAAAACATGAAAGATGCTCTCCTCCTTATCCTTTTGAATGCTTCCACTAGTTTGAATTACACGTTGTTCCTGAGAAGTAGTGGCATGAGTTGGGGACTAGGTAGACTGTCCACCAGACTATGTATAGAGAAAATTCTCTCCAAGTCCATCAAATATTGCTTTCTGAGACTCATTTGTTGCACCAACAATCAAGGATATCCTAGGTCTCTTCTTTCTATGCACAATGCTAAAGCCTTGGCTTGATGCTTCAGTTGTAGGGGATGACTGTTCTTCCCTTCCTCCTTTGGTTGTATTTTCATATGCAAGTGGAGTTTGTACATTTGAAGTATAAACGGCTTGCTCTTCAGCTTCTTGAAGGATGTCCTCTTTCCATTCCCACTGATTTTTGTGTTGCTCTATTTCAGGTTTGGTTGCGTGGTGATATGCAGTAAACTTATTTTCAACCCTGAGTTTAGAAATTACTCCCATTGGGTCATAAGACCAAGTGAAACTGATACCAAACTTCATTTCCTTTAATAACATGTCTGCTTCTTCTCCTGCTGCTCTAATGTTGCAGATGAATGGACCAACCTGATCTTTTAGCTTGAATTGTGATTTCTTCTTTGCAGCCACAAAGTGTACTTCATCTGCATTTAATCTTTGCCTAATATATTCCAATGCAAAGATTCTGATGGGGAGCTACTAGGGAAGTTTGTAGGGTGGAAGCTCACAACCATAAACCCTGATTTTTGTATAGTTTTGGCAAAGATACCAATATCTTGTTGTGGCTTGATCAACTAGCTGCAACACTTTCACAATTTCATCACTAATTCTTGGTACTGGAGTGCTGCTCATAAGACTAATAAATGGATGAATAAACAATTCTATGAACTATTTATATGTAAATTCTTCTTTCTCCTTCATTCCCATTGAAGTCAAAAAGATCACTGGTTGTTGGTTGCCTTCCTCATCTAGCTTCTGTAAGGTGAATGGAAATTTGTCTCCCTAAAAATATAAATAAATATAAAAATAAAAAAACCGTATACGAGTACTGAAGCATACTTGAATACTTCTTTAGTGTTAAACTGGACAAATTTCTCATGTATGGTTTTAGCTAGGAATTGGCTAAAGTTATAGAGAACAGTGGGTTTGGAATCAGCAGAAAATATTGACAAAAAACCTAGGATGGCTTCATTAACATATTGATTAGAATTGTAACCAAGCAGATAGGTCAAAATAGTGGTGATTTTCTTGGTTCTGTCAGGGAACATGGATGAATCATAGGGAGGGTTTCGTTTAGGCAGAGGACTTATCTATAGCTAGGAAAAGTTCAAGAGTCTGGGATCTTTTAGTAAAATCTAGCTTTTGATAAGCTTCTATCAGGCTTTCATGAGACAAAAGATGGGTTGGTGCAATAGTTGGGGCTTGCAACATCTTTTTAATTGACTCAGCATTGATGAAATAGAGGATTTCTCCTGTGGATGAAATGATTGCTCTTTGAGTGGGATCATAGGATTCATGGCATTTCCTAACAAATTCAATTGCTCTGTGTATCTAAGGGAAAATGTAGTGGGGAAGGTGGGAGACCCAAAGTCCTATTTCATCTATCCGATCAATTAATTGATCCTCCATCTAGTAGTAAATTTCATATAAATCAAATTGAGAGGAAGACTCAATGATTTCACAAACTCTGTCAACCAGGGGAGTATGATGGAAGTAAACTTGTGGATGAATAAGAGGATTTAATATTTCTGTAATTTCTTTTCCCTTAGGAGGCATCTTGTTAAGTGAATTATAGGTTGAAAGTGACAGAAATGGAAGAAATCAGTCTAAAACATAGTGATAACAGAAAAACAGTATAACTGAAAGTAGATAGGTGGACCTGGTTGTCAGCTTGGTTCTAAACAGAATGACAAATTCAGTTGAATGATGAGTCTGTTGTTTGGGCTGTAAGCATGAAATCTCCAGTGATGAATTGAGTTTCAAAATTATATTGTGTAACAATTTTCATGAAGGAACAGGGTTTATAATGAACATAAATGGAGCGAGCTTGTTTAATGAACGGCTAAATCCTCATTAATTATCCAACGGGACTAATAAACGGGTCTGTGGGGCATAAATTCACGGGAGTTGCGAATTAAATGAATAACGGATAGGCAGCAACTAATTGGACGGAGGAAGTGACATGGAGCAGACATGGACAGTGGCATTGGAGTGGCGGTAAACGATCAAATGTAAATCGCGTTTGGGAGCAACTTCAGGTGGTAAGTTATTTCGAGATTTTAAGTCCCAAAAGACTAGAATGAAGGAAAAATGATTTAAGAGGGCAGTTTCCAAAACTCCCACTTCGGACCCCCCTTCCCCACCTCGCTAATAAAGTTCGGACGGCAAATGAGGGTCGAAAATGTGGGCCATCGGATCTCGGGAGAGTGTGAGGATGTAAGGTAAGATGAAATGGATTTAACAACGTGAGGCGGAAAGTGATGGTGGGGTCAAGATTTATGGCGGATGTCACAATTGTGAGTTGTGGGTGAATGAATGGATGGAGTTATAATATTTGCATAATTACATTGATAATTAGGATTTATGGTTAATTAAAACCCATACCATATGCATATCTTTGCAATAAAATCCTTTCATGCTCCAATTGTATTCCATTTGTCTACCTACCCCTTATCTTTCCTAACATTTTCCCACTTAGTTCTTTGAATGCATTTAAACTAACAAATCAATATTTCTTTTTAATGACTAATCTACTTCTACCCCTTATTTCCTCCATTGGCTCAGATTAAACTATCGAGCCAATTTTAATTCTTACATATTGACAAATAATTTAAATCAAATCCAAACATGATTAAACTGTACAATTGGATTGTATGAACTAGTGTAGCATTTAAACAATCTGCACACAACCTTTATTTGCAAGAATAAAATTGACTAAAAGTAGTGGCATTTGGACTTGCAACACTTTCAAAATTTATCATTTTTCTTTTACTTCTAGCCTAACATTTTATCTTTGCCTTCATTTTTTAGAGCATCTATTCTAACATTTTATTTGATATGGACTTATTTATCAAATATTCCTAACATTTTTTATTTAATATTCTTTTTTGTCCATAACGTAACTTGACATTTTTTTAAACATATTTTCATCTTTTGACTAATTGATAGTAACTTACCAAAACCAAAAAATGCTACAACAAAGTGGGGAGGGATTATCACAATTAGTGGTGTATTTGCAAGTATGTTCACCTTCTTTTTTTGGTTTTTTCAAAGTTTTGATAGGTTTTGCATGTCTAACAATTTTCCCTCTTTTTTAATGTTTATTTGTCCATAGAAGATATAGCATTTATATGTCATTTAAATTTTGTGGTTTTTGTGCAAATATTTTGTATTTTAATTTTAAGAATGTTAATTTTATTTTTTTTCCAAATTTTTTTTACCCTACATTTAATCATTACATTAAAGATTCAAAATTTTGAGACATTTGGAGCCTATGTGGAAATATGATAAACCTAAGGGAGGGTTTAATAGACAAAATTAGAATTGCAAGTTGTGTGGTAAGAAAATGACAGGGGGTATCTTTTGGTTAAAATATCCCATTGTACAAATTCCAAGACATGAAATAGAAATTTGCACAGAAGCAAACCCCAAAATCATCCATATTGCCAACAATGTACTTAGCTAAATGTAATCAAAGAGAACAAGGAAGTTGTGAAAAATCCGTTGCAAGGGGAGGAGTTACAAGAACTTTTGGTTCAGGGGGAGGGGGAAGAAGCGATAGTGGTTCTTCAACAACACCTTCCACAATGACCAACCCCTCATCAACCTCATCTCTTTTGTTTTGAGAACCATGCACCCAATGCACAACCTTTTATTAAGTTAGTGCTTAGAATAAAGGAAGTCGTTGACAAGCTTACAAGTAAATGTCTTTTTTTGGAGTGGCATTCCTTTCAACATTGTCAATAACAATCCATTCTACCAACCTATATTTGATGTTGTTGTTATTGTTGGTTCTTATGATGTGTTCACTGGGCATATTCCTCAATAAAAAAAGTTAATTGCACTACATCATGGAAACATATTGGATGCACAATGATATCAAATGGTTGGATTAATCAAAAAGATAAGATTGTTCTTAACTTCTTGATTAATTATCTCATGTGAACAATGTTTATGAAATATGTTGATGCATATGCACGTATTGAATATACAAAATTATTATGTGAATTGTTAGATGTTTAGGAGGGAGGTTCATAAAAAGTTGTCCAAGTCATAATGATGTGAATTATATTATTAATAACAAGTTGCTTATGTTGAGATACCCTACCTTGCCTTGGACTCCTTGTACTACACATTATATTGATTTGAAGCATATGACCATTACATGGTTTGCCACTAGCTTCATATATCCTTGGTCTCTCTTGATTTCTATGTGAAATGTGAAGAGAATGTTTCTTTCGTAGTAATGTGCTTTATCATTTATTTGTAAACTAAAGGGAGAAACCATATGAAAGGTAGTTTTGCATCATGAGAACTTTTGGACAAAAGTGGTGTGTATCATTAGCAAACTTTTGGTAAAGGTTGTTCAATTGGATAACAGAGACAAGCCCACAATGGGCTACTTATATGAAGTGGATATGGCCAAAGAAACCATTTGTACCAATTATGAGTATAAGGGTGATGATGTGTCTAAAAAATGACTAATGATATTGACAATGATTTATGAGCAATGGAACAATGCACTCCATCACCCCATTCATAAAAGAATTGATCCACCTCAACCTCACACTTCTTAGTCCTCTAGTTTTAGCTTTGATAACACAATGATCAATGGATTCATCAATTGTGTTTAGAAAATGGTGGCATCTTTGCAAGAACATGTAGATATATCTAAAGAAATGGAAATATATGGGATGGCAGATGGAACATTTGACTAACATCCATAATATGCTTCATTTTATTTCAAATTTTATTATATCTTCATACATTGTTCCTTTACATGTTGTAAATATTTGGTGCACAAGCTATGGCGCAAGTGTCCCAATCTATAAATTCTTTCCAATTCCAAATGTGAGCTCAATTAGAGTATATTTGAAAAAATATACACCAAAAAGCGCAACAAGTTAAAAAGAATTAAAATTAAGTTTTTAATTCATTGTCAATGATAATTATTATTTGATGTCACCTCACTTTTTAAATTGTGTATTATAATTATTGATTTATACTTTATAATTCTCCTACAGTTTGGAATCTCAACCCGCTAATAACATGCTCTACATCTACTACAATCTCCAATTGTGGGTAAGCCAATCTTCAAAAAACACCTAATGTGGACCCCATCTTGTTGGATGAGATTGACACCACTACATGGAAGTTTGAGATCAAGACACATGTGATGGAACCAATCCCTAATTGGTTAGAGAAGATAACAATAGAAGAGGTAGCAAGGTAGATAGAGGTGGAGGAAGTGATTATTAAGACAAGTGAGCCACTACCACCACCTACAGGCACTCTAACAAAGCAATAGAACCAATGAAGAAAGTCAAAGTCTACCTCACATTGCTTCTAGAGGAAGACAGAGTCCAACACCAACCATGACCCTAATGCATTCTTCCTCAAAACCATTACCTTTACCCGTAAAAGGAGTGGAGGAAATCACTTATATATTTAATTGATTTCATTGTATATGACTCATGATGATGAGATATTAGTTTTGTTTTCATATTTATGTGGCAATGCATTTATTTGAGGATGTTACTTTTGATATTAAAATTTTGAAAAAACTAAAAAATATATCTTTTTATTTTACCAACATTTTGTGATATTTTGCACTATTTTCTGGACATTTATGATATTATGTTTTTCTAACCCTCAACAATATTTAAGTTTGACATGATGCAAGTGATATTAACTATGACTGTAACACAGAGGCTCAAAAGCTTAAGCTTTGTCCATCTACTACAAAGTAGCATTACACATTGCACCAGTATTTTAATCAGTCATACTATGAAAGTAGAGCCTCCATTTAGCAATGGTTGCATGAAATACATTTATTATAATCTTTGTTGATATTTCAAGACTATGACTATAACAGAGGCTCAAAAGCTTAAGCTTTGCCCATCTACTACAAAGTAGTGTTACACATTGCACCCGTATTTTAATCAGTCATACTATAAAAGTAAAGCCTCCATTTAGCAATGGTTGCATAACATACATTTATTATAATCTTTGTTGATATTTTGAGACTGAATCAAGAGTCAAAACCCAAAGGTCAAGACATAATTCAGTGTTGATGTATAATGTAGCACTAGGCATTTTATATAGTAGTTATGTTTTCACTCTTTTTTTTCTAATTGCAAGATCACAGCCAAGCTACACATCTAATTGGTGTATGAGATCCCCATACTTCTGGTAAAAAACACCCGCAGCTGGCCAGTGATTTGATTAGAAAAAACTTAAAAAAATACACATGCTTTATTTGATGTCGGTGTTCTTTTTATGAAAATAATTTAAATAAATAAATAAAATAAAAATAAAACATGAATAGTTTTATATTTCCACTGCTTCCCAGTGATTTGATTAAAAAAACATACAAAATAAAAAATAATGTACATTCTCTGTGTTAATTTTTATGAAAATAATTTAAATAAATAAATAAATAAAAATAAAACAGGAATAGTTTTATATCCCACTGCTTCGCAAGTGATTTGAATGTACATTCTTTATTCGATGTTGGTGTTTTTTATGAAAAATAATTTAAATAAATAAATAAAATAAACTTGAATATTTTTATATTTTGCAATGTTTTCTCAATATTTATGATATTTTGCTTTCTCATGGCAATATTTTCGTTGACATCAAAAGCTTAGGCTTTAAGCATCTATTTTAAAGGAAGTAGCATCACACATTGCACGAGTTCTTGTATTTTAAGAAGTAAAGCCTCCATTTAGCAACAATATGGTAGGATGATATTAAGATTTCTTTTACATTTTGACTAATTTTGAATCTTTCCGGCGGTGGGGAATGGATGAATTTGGTCCATGGGAGAGACCTCTCGTTATGTTTGCTGATGTTATGTAAGCCAAAGTCCAAGCGATTGACTTATCCATCCTGGTTTCTGAAAAATTGCAATCCTACCGAACAACATAGATTCTGCGTACGAAGTACAGCCCCGAATGTCCCGTATGGTATGTGTGACATGCCCATGTTCTGGGAGAACCCAATTGAGGGAAAAATAAATATCCTGGCTGACAATGTTTCAAACCCAAAATAAAGATACAACTCCACGTTTATGAGCCTCAGTGCTGCTCCAGAGTCCGCACACATTCAGCAGTTGCACAGTCGATACGGCCTTTGCAGATCTGTCTCAGCAATCAAATGGCAACAATTGTGTTTACAAAAGAACAAAAGGCGATATCAAAAATACAGGAAATTTACAATGGAAACCAATCTGGCATGAAAGCAAATGGACTGATAATAATAGGTTCAAAATGTCTAATAACCAATTAAAAATAAATATGAAACGCAGGAGGTCCATAACTGAAAGCAATTTGAGGCATAAATGATAAAAATAAAAGCAATAGTAGAGATTAAAAGTAATAGTGGAGATTAATAATGTCGAGAACCAACTCGTAGTTCATTTGTCTCGAAATTTCTTTAGTGTGATAAAGACAAGCCACTGGATATTACTCTTATCAAACAAAAGTTTAGTGCATTATATCTGAAACAATTAGTGCGGATTAAAAATAGGATACGCAATAAAATTGAATCCCTCGAATAGGCTTATTTATAGTATGTACATATACAAGTTATTTATATATTTATATTATGTACGTATCCCTCGAGTAGGTGTCTTAATATTTTATGGCCATACCAGCTTATAATATCGGTAACCTCTTGTATTACATTCTCATCTAAGGTCCTGAGTACAGTTTTATTGTCTAGGAATAAATGTGGAGCAAAAGGCGCAGTTCATTAATAAAAAATTATTTCCAATGATGAGATTCTTCAAACAAGAATGAATATCACCCCGTGCATATTTATTTGCCTGCACAATCAATACACTGAAGATTCAAGGCAAACACGGCCAACCTTCCTCATGCATTTCAACACTCCAACACACCGCATTCAGCATCTCAGGGAAATCATATCACCAAACCCTGCGAGCCACATCTTATATGCCAGCATCTGCCCATATGGGAGTCAAAAGAATGAAATGTGACCACAAACTATTTTGCCACTCTACCGAAGAATGTCATCTGAAACTGTCACCGAAACCACACATTAATATTAAATGTTTTGCTACTGTAATACCTGCATTCCCGTCTAAACTCATTGCGATGCCTCAACTATCAGACTCAGGCACATTCTTCAGCTAGTCAAACCATCATTTCTGTGACATATATAAGAAACCCATTACCTGTTGAGACTCTGCTTTCTTGTTTCTCACAGGAGAAATTTTACATGCCAGTCCAGTAGAATACAACATAGATCATATATTACAACAATACACCCTGTAATCGGGGCCATTTCTTGTAAAGCAATGCCCCGGGATAGTTGAATTCAGGGTGCCTTGCAACTTGCAGGTACTAAGATTATGTTATGTGGATGACATCCCATTGACTTCCAGTTTCAATGGAGCCCTGTGCAGGGTTCCAATATACAATGATTGTTGTTACCAACTAATTCCAACATTAAAGTACATACAGGAGAATGCATTACTCTGAGAATGCACGATACGCCTGTGCAATGGAGAATCGACTAGGCTAGCATGTGAGAAGCTTGGCCTGGCTCTCAATTTACACTGATATATCAACTGAAAAAGGAAGCAAAGAATTGTAGAGCCATTTCTCCATTAACAGCAGATACTATAAATGGAGAACATACTAGGCTGGCATGTGAGCTTGGCCTGGCTCTCAATTTACATTGATAAAACTGAAAAAGGAAGCAGAGAATTGTAGAGCCATTTCTCCATTAACAGCATTTACTAAATGGGTCATCATGAGCTACAACATTGATCCTCTTTTCAACCATGCTCTGCCAAAAACTGTATGGAAAGTTGAAACCCACTTCTCGGTTATAGCATCAAAGATGCAAAACCCCGTGTATTGGACCTTAATGAAATATTCGTGGAGTGCTGCAGTTCAAATCACAAGGAGACTTCATAGGCCAAGGCTGGTTGAGCAACCGTTCATCATTTTCCCAAGGTAGCAAATCCCAAATATAGTGATTTCATAGACGTATCTGTAACTAATCACAAAAGCTGTTTGTCATAAAATGCCATCTGAAGTTGCTTTACGTGAGCAAGCCAAGTTGCAACATTCTGACCATCAACAGTAATCCAATCAACTGCCGTTGCCGCTGGTTGTTCCCACCATTCATCAACCTGAAACAAGTGTCAAATAAGTTTAGAACAAAATCCAATTATGAATCTAACAAGTTTGTGAGAAAAACAGCTAAACCTTTTCAATTGTTGTATAACTATCAATAAAACAAGCTCTAAGCAATCAAATCCTAGTTTTTGTTGCCAAACATACAGATTGTGAAATTATCTAATCCCTAATGTATTTATCCAATCCCTCTCAAAAGAGGCAACAGATACATGAACATGAAGATTCTGGAACTAACAAAATATAATGCAGGTAAATTGCATGAAGCTTCACAATGAAGGCCAATTTCCACTTCCAGAGTTTCACAAAAGCTTTTCAAAGGCATTTCATGCAAGTTTATAAGCAGAAGCATTTAACCACCTGTTTTGGTTGGGTATTCATTTTGACATGCATTTAGCCCCACCAGCTCCTTGCCTGAGGAACTTGTTGAGGTTTGCCATTACACCAAAACCCACAGCATTGGCAAACTTTCAAACCCTTACCATTACTTTGAGAAAGCGGTTAGTCCAACGTTCCCAGTGTGGCGGTTAGTCCATTTAATTGGTTCCCAGAGTGCAGCGGTTGGTCCACTTAATTGGTTCCCAGAGTGCAGCGGATCCCCCCCCCGCCCTCCGACGTACCTCAGGGGAATCAAACCTAGGCAAAGGCTCTGATACCATGTTAGGTTTGCTATTACACCAAAAGGGTCTGATACCTTGAGTGGGCAGTTGGTCCCATGTTCCCAGAGCAGCAGTTAGTCCACTTCATCGATTCCCAGAGGTGGGGCACTTAACCCCAACACAACTTGTGTAACCGCTTATCTAAATGTTTCACAATTTCTCTCCTTGCTGACAATGGAAACAAAGAAATTGTCATTCTAAGCGATTCAATCGACTTCCAGCTCCTTCAACTCCCAGCTTAAGAAACTGGTCTAGCTATGTTGAGTTGCCAAGGCATCAACTTCACAGTTATTGCTAAGAAAGCACTCAATACATATAAACACTAGATATACATTATTACTGTTGTACAGGGTTCACATAACAACCTTGAAGGGGAGCCCAAAGGGATTGGATCCAATGGTGAAAAGCAAGAAGTTTTAGCAATTTGATGTCATTTTTCAACTTCTTTTAAAAACAATTAAGACCGACAAATATTCTGGTAACTTAAGATATTTAGTGTTATCAACAAGAGATATATTTATTCCTAAACTACAGACTATGAAGGGGTGGTAGCTTCTCTGGTTGGGAACAAATACGCCTGATTTAAAAGTGTATGCATCACTAGAAATTTCAGATGCACAGAAGATTGTGCATGTATGTACACATGCCAAACCATAAACAATTCCCATGTCCCAGGCTAATGAATATACTGTGATAGATTTTCAATTTTCATTCACTCAATGATTCATTAAAAAAATGTTTCAGGATCATTGTATTCAGATCCTACAAGATAAATTATTTATTTAATTTCTCTTCATGTAAACTATAAAAAAATGAATCTGTCCATGGCCTCACCACTACTTCAAATAACATGCATAAACATAGTGAGCCCATGTAACATGCGCCCTGTCAAACCAAAGAAAATGAGTTATCTAATTTCACAGGGCCCGAAACATCAAAGACTATAACCACTACATGACCAAACCAGACAAAGATTAGCCCAGTGAAACTAGGTAACTAGGAAGGTTGCTATTATTCTAAATTGCATGCAAAAACAAATTCATGCAGCATATGTATTACATGAAATTTTTTTCAGTGTGCTTCATTTTTGCACTTTGCTCATTCTCTCAATATGCTAGTATCAGTTACTAAAATAGAAATTTGGTTATTTGCTCTATAATAATTGAGATAAAGCACCAATTAATGTTTTGGTGTCCACTCTAATACGAGATCAGGAGGAAATACTTTGTATTTTTAAGCACTCGCATAACTTACTCTTCTATGTGATGAACAAGTGATTGAAGATGAGACTCATGTAATCTTAAATGTCCCAGATGCCCCTAAAGAAAATAAACTCAGAGATGAAATGAGGCTCTGCAACCTAGGTAAAATGATTAGACCCTATGTCTGACATCTGCAGGAGGATTTATTATTTCAGCAAAGACATCATATGTACAACAGAGATTTTATGTTCGGATCTGGAATTCATCAGACAGCAGCAGAGAGGACTCTAGATGAGAGGTGATTCGGGCCTGTGTCAGGGTTAGATGGAGGTCCAGCTGATGACATGCAAGGTGGCAGGGCGAGTGAACAGGGAGAAAAGGTAAATGCAGGATTTAGTTCTCCTGCATGCGAACGCAGGAAGGTTCCAGATCCCTGACTGGGTTGTAGCCAAAGATAAAATGTATCGAAAGCAGTTCCTCAGGGTAACCTTTACTCCATCTCCACACAGCCTAACATCATGTCTGTTCCCTTTAATTCGACACACGTAAAGAAGGCTAAGTGTATTCAAGCCAAGAAAGGGACAGTAAAAATTGTCAATTGTTGAGGATGTATCTGTTGATAGCGTTCCAAACATGGTTGGAACAGCAGTATTGGGCATTTTTACGAGAAGTCCTTCTGCAATAGCCACTTTTAGGCTATTGCCCGACATTTCATCTGCTAATTCAGGGCTGCATCATTTTACTATTCAGATCAATAGACGTCACGCAGGTCATTTTAAAGTGGGATTGGAGCTGGGGTCCTTCGGGTCTCCCCCTAATGGAGTTGATAGTTAATTTTGACCCCAGGAGAGAATCGGTCGTATCCATGGTGGTTTGGGCTATCCTTCCGAGGCTTCCAATTGTCTTCTAGCAAGAAAAAGTTCTTGAATCCATAGGAAGCAAAATTGGTAGGTTCACCCGCTTGGAAGAAGATCAAAGTTGCAAAACAGGTTGGGGATGGGCCTTCATGCAGGTGGAGATTGATACAAGAGAAGGTTTCCTAGAAAAGGTTGAATTGGTTTTTGGGGATTTCTTGTTGACTTAGCATATAGATTATTGGAGAATTATGTTCCACTACTTTGGTTTCCATATGGTTGACCACACACACGCATAGTGTCATGCACCCTCGAGGTTGAAGCTACCACTTTGGAAGATATTGAAGGCTAAGATGGACAAGAATTCGAAGAAAAAAAAATGAAAGAGAGAACCAAGGAGCTGAGACGACCCCAAAGTAGAAAAAAACTTGCCAAGTGCTAACCAATCAAAGGAGGTGAAGTACCAGCCTCAAGCCTCGATGAGGACTATCCCTCATAGTAAGAAGGTTGTCCTTTCTATTCCTTTATGTTGGGATGATGGGATTATACACGACACTTTTTCTTGTTCCCTTCCCAGTGAAGTGTTTATTCATTTCAATACCAGTTAGGCATTGCATGCACATGTGTCAATGTCCCTGCAACTTGTAGGCCCCCTCCTTCTGTCTCTCCAACAATGCTGCCATCTAAGCACCCATATCCGCTCCCCTCAAGCCATTCTCCAAGAGGTTCCCCTGGGAAGGATATGATCAATGAGGGCTTCCATAACAGCCTTGCAAAATCAAAGAGGAACAACCAAGTGAGCTCCCCCAGCTTTTCAAGGTCCCTTATCCTTTCATGAGAGAAGCCCAAAGATCTTGAGGTTATAAATAAAGGTTTAGCTCTAGCGTCTTCCCTAAATTCTCAAGTTGGTTGGACATCCCATATATTCCTAGCCTAACTTCAAGCCAAAAAGGTGAGCACTAGCAAACAATCCACTATTATTCATTCCCTTATAGTCAAGCCCGCTCTATGGGTTATCCATGATTTGCTTGTCCATTAAAATAAACAAGTTCAGGGCCACCCTCAAGCTCTTAGCCATCAAGAAACTTGTCAATGTATATTCTCTGTTACTCTCCTACAAGAAACAATGTGCTCTAGGTCAAAGGCAGTGGAATCTCTCTTATTGGTTATAAAATGTATCCTTTCATTCTTTGGATTCTAACGATCTTTCAAGTGGGCTTATCATGGCCTTTGGTCCAAATTTAAAGGTTGTATTCAACGACATTGAACTCAAGGATTCTTGTTGGGGTACTAGCTTTGAAACATGCTTGCCTTACAAAATTGTCAATATGTATGGGTCATAAACTCATATGTTGACAAGAAGCCTTTTTGGAAAAGTCTAGCATCACCCAAGATTCTAGTTGGGGGCAATATCATTTCTTTTTCTTTTCCTTAATTTATAGGGGGCGAGGGAGGATCTAAACTTCACCCATCTCTAAGGGAGGTATGGGGAGATCACCGCCATCAAGATTTTCTTGAAGGTTTCTTCACTCATCTCCAAGAAGCACACCATTTGGTGGACTTAAAGCCATCTAAGCGTACCCCTACTTGGAGGAATAAAAGGAAGGTAGAGGCAAGTATAGCGAAACAACTCATAGTTTTAAAATTCGGCCGATTCGAAACAGAAACGGCCGAGTTGATCCGTTTCATTGCCCAGAAATGTGACTCGGTAGAGGAAACGGTTTAGTAGGCTGAGTCATAACCAACGGCCTGTAAACCCATAAAAACAGCAATTTGAAATTTTTTTAATGAAATTTTGAAGTGTTTACTGATTGGTTTGGACTCCAATGTGTTTTATGAATTAATTAAATGTTATTTGGGGTCCATTTCCCCCTCCCAAACCCTA
>APFE030601633.1:2388-23043 GCA_000404065.3 Pinus taeda | reverse complement strand
AGTGTGTGAGATTGTGATGAGCTTTTTATAACTTAAAAGTATTCTACAAGAAAGCTTGAACAACAACTGAAATGAAATCAACTCATAAAGGAAATTAAAGGCATCAAATAAAAGACTAATGACATTGGCCCAGTATCTCTGCTGCTGCAAGAAAATGAAGATGAAATCTATGTCAAATAAAAAACTAAGCAATGTGAAACTAAAGTAAATCTACATAAAAGAAAGACTAGTCACAAATGCTTTAACTTCTTCTTAACCTCTTGTCTTTTAACTGAATATATCATGTGATAAACAATTAAAAATAAGCCAAGCAATTGTGATTTCTTGAGCAACTAAACCAAGTTGTGCTAAGTGATATTTTGGTCCTCAATGAAGATATTAAATTATGAAGAAGAAACCATCAATAGATAAACAACTTGATGTCTAAAAGCAGAAAGCAACTATGCAAATTAACGAAATGATAGTAAGGAAATAAAGGCTGCAAAACAAGGAAGGTCAGCAACATAGACAAGATGATCACAAGTGTCACTAGTTGTGAAAAAAAAAGAAAGAAACTGTCCCGGGCACGCCTAAGAAACCTGCATAACACACTGATCAGTCATGGAAAAGTGCAGAAATATAAATAAGCAGAATTCAAAGTTTATATACAGCTATTATACATGATCAAAACATAGCAATCAAAGGCATTATATAAATAAAATGAGAAAAAGAAATGCAGGAAATTAAAAAGTACTATACATGCCTTCAGTAAACAGGGGCCCTCTGCCTACTCCATCCGGTTCAATGATCAATTACACGCTCAAATGGAAAACAGTCTTCTCATATATTATGCATTAAAATAGAAAGTATAGTGGGGAGTTCAAAATTACATATCAGCAGCTAACAGCTAACTATCAAGCGTTCAAAGACGCTTTATTTATAACAGAGGAAAGAAAACTAACTTAACGAAAACTAAGCTATTCGAGCAGCTGTGCAAAAACACGTAGTCTTGCTGCGTCCTCGAATTTAGGCAACGGTCGTTGTGGGCATTCAATCCACTGTTGGATTCATGTTTCCCACTGTCTTCGTGGCTGAAGAGGATGCCACCTGTTCTTCACGTGCTCTAAAACGGAACACGCAGAGCCGTGCCACCGCCAATGACTTCTGTTGACCGTAGTTGCCTCCTCGTTGACCACGGGTTTTGATGACTGGTTTGGGTGAGCTGGAGGGACACACACCATGTCCTTGGTTCCACAAACTTGACCATGTGGCTCTTCTTCCCGGAGGACACCTGGAACATATCATTTAATAAAACAACTGCGGAATCCGGGGTTGGCTGTGGAAACCAGGATCAGCTGCGGAAACCCTGTGTGAGCTGCGGAAACGCAGCACTTTGAACCAAAATTCTAAGCCAAACATAGTCATTAGCATAATTAGAAAACCATGTAAAAAGTCATAAAATACAATGATTTGAGCAATTTGATGGAGGGAATGAGTGGAAAAAGAAGGAAATGAATAGGAAAAGGAGGCTGAGAGGATGTATAAAGAAGTGTAGGTTTGAGGCTCAACACCAACCACAACTGTTACCTTCTTCTCCACCAAGGCAACCCCAAATGCCTGCCCAGCCAAATCCGAACCCAAACAACAGACAGGCTCAACAAGTGGATAGTGGGGAACAATCATGCCCAACTTATGCAATTAACTTGCGATCCGGGAAAGTTCTCCTAGATAGCCAGCCTCCACCAAGGGAGGTTGAGGAAGATAAAGAGGAAAGCGAACCTAAAGCAAACCCACCCTTTCCTGAGAGACTATCCATGACAATCCAACCTACCCTAGAAGAGACTAAACTTCTGGGAGAATTGAAACATTTATGTGTGAAGAGACCACTTCTCCAAGCCATAAAAGATGTGCCTATCTACAATAGGTTGATCAAAGACAAGTTCTTTAGGCGTCCAAGAAGGCACAAGAGAGATTCCCCAACCATCAATGTCATAGGACAATTGTACGACTTGATGTTGGGGCAGATAATCTGGCCAAAATATCTGGACCCTAGAAGCCCAGTGGTTGATGTCCACATCAATGGAACAATGGTCCCACATACCTTGATTAATCTGGGATCTACCATTAATGTGATGAAAAAGGACATAATGCTCAAACTTAACCTCCAAGGCTCCTTGGGGAAGACCACGACCGTGCTGCAGCTAGCAGAACACTCCACAGTGACCCCTGAGGGGATTGTGGAAGATGTGATGGTCTCCATTGATTCTTGGGAGTACCCTGTTGATTTCTTAGTTCTCCAACCAAAGGAAAAGCTCACTGAGTATCCTCTCATTCTGGGAAGACCCTGGTTGCCTATAGCTGATGCCTACATCAGTTGCCGAGCTAGGAACATGACCATAAAGAACGGGCACATATCCAAGCAGTTAATCCTATATCCTCCTGCCCAACCCTTGCTGGAACATGATCTACCTCTCTAGTTGGGGGAGGAGGATGAGGATGAAGTTTATTCTACACCACTTTGTACATTAGAAATCGTCATGGGGGGAAAACCGCAAGATGAGGATGATATCATTGAAAATTTGATTCAGAATCCACCTCCTAGTGTATCACCATTAGAAGACATAGTAAGAGAAACCCAAAGCAACCCCTCAACTGATCTCTGTGTGGCCAACCCCACTTTTATCTGTGTTGGCCCGGAAATAACATTGAAAATCAATCCATCCCTATCTACTTCCCAGGAGAAGGAGCCATGTAGCATACTAAGAAAACATCTAGATGCCTCCGCCTGTAGTTATAAGGAGATGAAGGGAGTGAACCCTTCAATATGTACTCATCATATATACATCAAGGAAGATTGCAAGCCAGTCAGGCAGCCTCAAAGGAGGATGAACCCAGCACTTAAAGATATTGTTAAGGAATAACTGCAGAAATTCTTTGATGTAGGATTCATCTCTCCCATCTCTGACAGTGAATGGGTCTCTCCTTTGGTGCTAGTGCCAAAGAAGAATGGTAGTGGAGAATCTATGTTGACTATCAGGAATTGAACAAAGCCACTAAAAAGGACCATTTTCCTTTACCTTTCATAGATCAAGTGTTAGACAGTCTGGCAGGGAAAAAGTTTTTCTCCTTCCTAGATGGGTTTAGTGGGTACAATCAAATTCAGATCAGCCCGGAAGACCAAGATAAGACCACTTTCACTTGTCCTTGCGGTACCTTTGCATACCGGGTCCTTCCTTTTGGTTTGTGCAATGCTCCAACCACTTTCCAAAGAGCGGTATTGAGTATATTTTCTTAACTAGTTCATGATGCAGTAGAAATATACATGGATGATTTTACTCTTTATGGCTCTGACTTTCAGGAAGCTTTATCTAACCTAGGAAAAGTTCTAGATAAGTGTATTGATATGAACCTGTCCCTTAGTGCGGAAAAATGTGATTTTTTGATGACTGAAGGGACCATGCTAGGTCATGCAATATCTCAACAAGGACTGCAGGTGGACCCCAACAAAATTGCCATCATCCAAAGGGTCCCACCTCCTCAAAAGGTGAGAGATGTTAGAAGCTTCCTATGCTTAGCTAGATATTACAGGAGATTCATTAAGGACTTCAACAAATTAGCCTCTCCTTTGTTTGGCCTCCTAGGCAAAGATGTTGAGTTCATATGGTCGAAAAACTATCAAGAAGCCCTAGATACCTTGAAGAGCAAGCTAGTGACTGCCCCAATTCTCAGAGGCCCAAACTGGGCCCTACCCTTTCTCATTCACACAGATGCCTCGAACAAAGAAATAAGAGTAGCCTTAGGACAAATTGATGAAAAGTTACCTTATGCCATATACTTTATAAGCAAAAACTTGTCAAAGGCAGAGTTAAACTATACAGTGACCGAGAAGGAACTCCTAGTTGTCGTGCATTCCTTAAACAAATTCTGACATTATATCACAGGCTATCAAACCTTTGTGCACACTGATCATGCTACAATTAGATATTTAATGAACAAACCAGATGTAAATGCTCACATTATTAGATGGTTGCTTTTACTGTAGCAGTTTGATCTGACCATTATTGATAAGCCTAGTAAACATAATGTTGTTGCTGACTTTTTGTCTAGAGTAAATTTGCTTGCAGGTGAAGAAGGAATGGTGGATGACCAAATGCCAAATGAACACCTATTTGCTATATCAGTACTCTCTCCATGCTTTGCTGATATAACAAAATACTTGGTTTCAACACAGTTCCTACCACACCTATCCTCAAAAGAGAAGAGCAAGATAGTAAGGAAAAGCGCCCCTTTCACCTGGATTGTAGGCAATCTCTTCAAACTTGGCCGAGATCAGATCTTGAGAAGATGTGTTAGGGAGGAGGAAGTCTTTGACATCCTCCTAACCTGTCATGACGGGCCTTGTGGAGGTCAATTTGCAGCAAAAAGAATCGCCTTCAAGATATTGCAAGCAGGCTACTACTGGCCCACTCTTCATCAGGATGCGAGGAGATACACGATTCAGTGTGATTGGTGTCATAGGATGGGGAAACCCATTCTAAAGGATGAAATTCCCATGCAACCTCAAGTGACCTTTGAGCCATTTGAGAAGTGGGGCATGGAATTTGTGGGGCTTAACCCCCCTTCAAAGCAGAAGTAGTACATCATTGTGTGCACCGACTACCTAAAAAAGTGGGCAAAGACAAAAGTAATCAAAGCAATGACAGAGGAAAAAGTAGCTAAGTTTTTGAGGGAAAACATATTCTACAAGTTCGGGTATCCGAGAGAGTTGGTCACAGACCAAGGCAGTCAGTTCACTTCCAACCTGATTGAAGACCTCCTTACACATCATAAGATCAATCACATGACTTCCACCCCTTACCATCCACAAGCCAATGGGCAAGTGGAGGTCACTAATAGAGCATTGGAAGGGATCCTAACCAAGGTAGTGAGCAGCAGCAAAAAAAGGACTGGGCGGACAGTAGTTTGAGGGCCACTTTATGGCCTACAACACAACATGAAGACCACCACCGGGTTTCACACCCTATGAATGGTTCTATGGAAAAGAAAGGCTTGTTCATAGAGTTGAATTCAATACCCTAAGGATGGGCAACTCGCTGGACCTAGGGAAAGAACCTCAGCCGCACAAAAGGAGAGATTACTTTCAACCTAAATGGATTTGGGATGAAATACGATTGCAAGCTTTCTCCATAACAGAGTAGTCACTTCAAAGAAAGATATGGCATGACAGAAATATCAGGGAGAAGCAATTCCAAGAGGGAGATTGGGCACTACTCTATGATTCAAGATACAAGGATTTCAAAGGCAAGATGAGGACAAGATGGCTAGGACCCTACACTGTAGAGAAATGCAATGACAATGGTTTAGTTTTGATCAGAACCATTGATGATGAAGCCATCCCCATGCTTGTCAATGGACATCGATTGAAATTCTACAAGAAATCCCTCTCCAAGCAAGAGTTTATTGAATCTTTGAATAAAACAATGATGGTAGTGGAGCATGTCTTAGCTTCCACTCCACCCACTCACTGAAGAAAAAAGAGAAAAAATTAAGGACTCAAGTGAAAACCTCCATGAGGCGCTTGAGTCCCATCATTGTGTTGAAAACCTCTTCTGAGGCGGCCCAGCGATGTCAAAAAAAAAGGGAAAAGAATAAGATCCCTGGGTGAAAACCTCCCTTGGAGGCGCCCAGGGTAGGCAATTAAGGTGAAAACCTCTCTGAGATGCCCTAGTTGTTTTCAAAAAAAGAGAGAAAGAAAAAATGAATTATTATTGCATTGCAAGTTTGCAGGAGGACTATACGGAGCAGAAGAAGGTGCCAAGGGGACCCTGACATTCATACCAGCATCCAGCTCATCTTCTCCACACCTTCCTCCATCATTTTTGGCATCTCTTTCACCCCACTATACCTCTTCTTCCAAAATTGTGTTTTCTACAGGAGGCTCTGTTTTTTCTATAGGAGGCTCCTGTAGGAATTACAGAGAGCCAAAAGTGTCTACAGGAGGCAGTTTGAGGGACAAGAAAAGATTCATGAGGAACCTATAATCCCTCTTACCATCTTCAAACCTCCTTGCCATCATTTCCAAGCCTGCATCACACTCCAAGCGTCATTATTATTTTATTTATTTTGCTTTCCAAGAAAAAACACAGAAAAACAGTTTTTTCAGTTAAAAAAAATAAAAATAAAAATAAAAGGAGGAAAAGGCACCATTAACTTTACCTGAAGCTTACCTACTATCCCTCCATCATTCATCTCCACCTCTGGCATCATTCTCGAGCTCCAAGCACAGGGAAATAACTGAAGTTTCAAGGGGAGAAGCAGCTACAGGAGCTCCTGTAGGAATTCCTGTAGTAGCCGATCCCATAGAAGTCCAGCACCAACAGCAAGGGACAACACATCTGAAGGTTGAAAAGGCACATGCAGCTCAGCTCCAGCAAAAGAAGAACCTGCAAAAACACACAATACATCAGCAAGAAGAGACAGCATGCATGAGGGAAAATGAAGGCGTGCAGCAGAGAAAGCCACAACACCTCATAGTCGATGGCAGCAAATACACTTGGATTACAGGTAAGTAGCTAAGTCACTCCTCTATCTACATTTGTGTAATTAGGAATCATATGAAGGCAACGAGATGGTTGAAATCAAAAGAGGGAAAGGTGGCTAGTTAACTTGGCCACCTTCATTTAGTTGACTCCACTTAACCGAGATATCACCCACACATGCGCATAGTCAACTCAAGGGGATGATTACAAGGCGGGTCATGATGACCAAGCACGTGGGAACCAACGGTCCTAATCTAGGCAACGTACACCTTGCCAGCTCAGCACTCATAACCGAAAACAACCATAAAAGGTAATGAGCACTCCTCCCTGCGCATTCTCACCACCTTTTCTTCAGTTTCTCCTCGTAACTCAACCACACAATAGTCTTCTTATGCCCCCACAGCCTCGTATCCACCATCCTCCATCGATTTCCTCCATATTTTTGCTTTCGGCATCTTCTACAGGAGCCCTACAAGTTTTCTACAAGAGCGCCTATAGGAAATCTACAGGAGGGACAGCGGGCTTCTACAGGAGGGGCAGTGAGTCATTTTGAAGGGAGGAAACATGATTTTTGGCACGAATTTCAGTCTGAAAAGCTAGGGTTCATGAATGCCCTCTGTTGAATATCAAAATGATGCCCTCTGTTGAATATCAAAATGATGCCCTCTGTTGAATATCAAAATGTGAAAGAGTTGGTCTCAAATTGAAGATAAAATGGGTCTTTAAGAGGGTAAAACAAAAAACAAAAAAAACAAAAAACAAAAACAAAAACAAAAACAAAAACAAAAACAAAAAACAAAAACAAAAACAAAAACAAAAACAAAAAACAAAAAATAAAAAACAAAAAACAAAAAACAAAACACAAAACAAAACAAAACAAAACAACCCGGATGCTGGTGATCTTAATTAGTGTTTAATGGTATTTATGAAGCATCCACGCATAGACGACAGCTGGCAAGTGGACGAGAGCGAGCCCAAGTCTATTTACCAGCGCGAGGTGAAAGGCCTTCAATGTCATTTATTGCAGATGCAGTCCCAAGGTACGCAAATGGGAGATATTCGGATGGCGAGCCAGGTTCAGATGGATTTCACTCTGGTCCTTTTATGGTTGCCTGATGCGAGCCTGCTCTCAAGGGAAGTTGTAGTCTCTTGCTCGTATGTGCTTAAGGATTGCTGTAGGGGCTGTCTCTGGTCGTCTTGCTCTCGGGGGAAGCTGCCTTGTCCTCAGGCGAAGCCGCCTTGGAATTCCTTTCGGCTGTTTGAAGCAGTCGCTAAGGGATCCAATTCTGACTTCACCTTTTGTGTTTGGCTTCTCAAACCTGTCTGGGGTTCTTATTTTGTTTCCATACCTGATGTAGTCACCTGGGTTAAGAGTTGGGTTCACACAGCGGCGGATAAGCATTGTCGGGTCGTCGAGTCTTTCGCTGGTGGGTTCAGAGTTTGTGTCTTGCCCTTTTCTATCTGGTCTTCATTCTAGGCTCCCACTAGCTTTCAGCCTTTGTCTCTTCACCCCCTGTCTTCGGGCTTGTTTGTCACGCAGCAGCATTTGCACATGGCCCCTCGTCAAAGGGGAATTCCCAGACGTGGGCGCAATTCGGGTCTTCGGGGAGGGTTGGGAGGACGAGGCAGCCCTACTCCTTGTCGCATATCACCGCTAGCCATAGCCTCGCCTTCCTCGCCGACCTTTGAAGAGTCTGGTCCTTCAATAAATAACTCGATGCAATCAGCCAGATTCAAATTCAAAAGCAGGTTAAATAAACCGCTAATCTCAGCTTTGGTTACTGTCATCTTCTCGGAGGAAGATGAGGAGCTCGTCAGCCCGGAGGCAGCTTCAAAGGAACAATCGCCTTCTCCATCGATCAATTCGTCGCAGAGCCGTCTGGAGGAAGATATCCCTAATGCTCCTTCAGAGGGGAGGGAAGGGAATTCTCAGGGCATGGAAAGAACATCGCGGGCCTCTTCTCAAGAGAACATTATGGAAAGTGAGCCAGCTAACACCTATGCAAATATACTGTATCTCAAGCTCCCTCTGGAAGGAAATTCAATGGAGGTCGAAGATGGAGTGATGGTTACTTGGGAGCGCGCCCCGGACAAGGACAATGAACAGGGTCCTGGTGAACCCAAGTAAGTGTCAGTACAGCGCTTGCAGCATCAGGGTAGCTACTTTGTTTTGGTTTTCCAATTTTCTTGGTTTAGTTTCAGGATGTTTGGCAACGAATATCTCCATCTTGCGGCCGACCAAATGTAGGGATTTTGCTCATTTGGCTAAAGCCCAGTTATCAGTCATGTTCTCCTCTTGTAATCTGGCTTTTAGCCTAATTTTCAGTCATGTAAGGTTTATTTCTAGTTCCATCTAGGTCTGTTCTAGTTCTTTAGGCAATGTTCATCGTTCTTCAAAGCATAAGGAACAGCCAGTTTTGTAAATATTTCTTGACAGAGAGATGGCTACGGCACTCTCAGAGGTTTAATCCTCTTTGTACATATTTTTTCGTTTTTTAATATCAATAGCATAGTCTTTACTCAAAAATAAAAAATAAATAAATAAATAAAAATAAATAAAATAAAAAATAAAACAAAAAAAACACACACACACACACAGTGCCCTCTGTTTTTCTATTTCACTCAAAATTCTTTGTCTCCACCCCCATATCTAGTTTTTCAAAAGAAGTACGAGCAGCAGGACAAGGGGGTTTATGAGAAAACAACCCACTAACTCCACTAGACTCCATGCACATCCTCAAGTGGTGGAAATATTTACAAGGGCAAACTAGATGAATTTCTTTGAGAAGTTAGAGGGTTTGACGATGAAATTGCCCATGAATTTGCTCTCTCCTTGGTCCCTCACACAAGAACTCATGCTACTGTAACCATTAGAGGTCTCTCCATTGAAATAACCCCTGAATTCACCAGTAGGGTCACTACCCTTCCTCTTGGGCTGCCTTAGAGTAAAGATGAGAAAATAATTGGCCAGGCTGCCAAGAGGAAATTTTTCAAAGATAATGAAACCCTTGTTGAAGACAAAAATGGAATTATGAGGGCTAGTGTACCATATCCCTGGGATGAGGTTAGCTACCAAGTGATCAAATACATTTCTTGTGAGGGGAGGCACAACATTGTTTATGGATATCATTTCAGAATCCTCCAAGAATTGAGATATGGCATGGATACCCCAGCACATCAAAAACTCAGTATCCCTTACTTTCTCCTTCAATCCCTCATTGACTCCAGCACCAAGGTACAAGAAGGAAATTCACAACAGCTAGCTCACCATGGCCTAATCAAGATCCTAGTAGAAGAAGCCCTCCATACCCTTACAATCCCTATAGCATGGGAATTTTTCAGAAATATGACAGCTGAGGATGACATCAAGGCATTAACCTATGATGTCAGTCCTGCTATCAGTGAGGAGGGAGACTAGCAAGGAGGAGAAGATGAAGCCAGTGGTGACATAGCAGAGCAAGAGAGGAAGGAGGAAAGAAAATAAATAGAGGAGGGGAGAGTTGAAGAGACAAAATAGGAGGTAGAAAAAGAGACAGAGTAGGAGGAGGAAAAACAGATAGAAGAGGGAGAAAAGGAGGCAGAGAGGGCAGAGCAAAGAGAAGAGTCCCCTGAAACTTTGGAAAGAGAAGCAGCAGCTGCCCTCAGTACACCAGTCAAGTAGAAGCAGAAGAGAAAAAGAAAAACCTCCATGTATTTCAGGGCAAGGAAGAGTACTAGAATTAAAACAGGCAAACCTCAACCCTCATCAAAGACTCCCATTAACATTGAAGATTCACCATCTGCCAAGGTGAAAGAATCTCCTTCCAAGACACCCATAACATATGAAAGGAGGATTACAAGATCTTCTACATGGAAGGGAAAGGCAATTCTACAGAACCCCAAACCAGACCTACAGGAGACACTGTCCAAACTACAAGAGACACTGTCCAAACTATAGGAGACACAAAAACTTGAGGAAAAGATAAGAGGACAGCCAGAGGTGAAATAGGAAGCACAAGAGCTATAAGAACCTGACCCCCAACCTAATCTTGACTCTTATTATAGACTACTTGCGGGAGGCAAGATAATCCCACAGAAATTTTCAATTCCACTATTTTTCGAATTGGAAAAAGAGAGAGTGAGAACGCATAGGTGGATGCAGATAGCCAAGTCCAAAGGAGTTGAGGACATTGGCCACATGGAAGACAAACTCATGGAAATGGGCAGGAAATTGAGAGCTCTCAGAGACAGAGAAACCATTACAAGAAGCCACCTTGAGAATGAGAATGAATTACTAAGGAGACAGCTGCAAGAGAAAGAGACTAATTTGGCATACATGGCCAACTTATCCATAGAAGCATTACAATGCAGAACACCAGCCAAATCTTATGGCCTCTATTTGAAGGATCAATGGCTTCAATCCCAAATAAAAACTTTGGCACAAAGAGGCATAATGCCTTTCCAAGACTATAAGCAGTTCATGGATTTGTGTGACCAAAGCACCTCCGAGGACAAAGCAAAGATGGCAGAGTTTTATCTACACAACATGGCCCTCACAGATGAATGTGTGAGACCCCAATGCCAAGCTAGGGGATCTGCAATTGATGGCCATGGCGTCATGGATGAACCATGAAAAATTGAGGGCAGCAGAAATGAAAATATTGTTAATAAAAGAGCAGAATGAACCATTGATGATAAGAGCTGAGCCATCAGATCCTATGGCACTCATCAACACACACAACCTGCTTGCCAATGACCCTCAAATTGCCCCTAAATATCTAGCCAATCAGGAACAATCCATTGCACACTTTGAAGATATGCTTAGGCTACTTGGGGATGATTGTGTGCATGCATGCATGAGAAGATGGAACACCCTACCCCACAACTTGCAGATCAGAGAATACCATTCCCCCATGAGGTTGAAGGAGGCATTGAAAAGAGTGCCAATGTACAAGCGCTCCATGAAAAGGCTGAAGGTCAACTGGATTGGCCTCAAACTAAGTCCTCCACTCATATTAGGCATGCTAGAAGGCAAAAGAGAAGAAGAAGAGGAGTAGTGGAAGGACATAGACAAAATGGCAGGATTTTATGGAGAACATGAGTAGACCACATCAGAAGCCTGGAATGCTAGGGAGGCCACCAAGGCCATCAAAGACCAAGAGATTGACTAGGTTGCTCAGAGGATGAGCAAAACCTTCAGTAGGGGGGTAACGATGAGCCTTATAAATGGGTTATTATATGGGCTCATTTTACCTCATAACCTAGTCAAATCAACCATTCTCTTAGCTTACTGTATGATTTTCTGATTATATTTATGCTTATAGGGTGAGTTGAGTTAGTTATTATGCCATGTGGTCTAACATGTATTTAATGCAGATTATTGATGGATTTCGAGGTCAAAGTCAAGGATCTAGTGGTCAAAATACAACAATAACTCGAAGTAGATAGGGGAGAGGACCTATAAGAGGGAATCTGTCTCATTTATTGCTCCTCACTTCGAATTCCCCTTCATTCAGCTCGGAGTACAAGCAGCTAAATCATGCACTAGAAGGCAGCCGAGCAAGTGGAATATGATTGATAGTTATCTCAAGTTTTGGGAGCCAAGCCTCCTTGATTTTAAGGAATCTGTTGGTAGCTTCAGATGCATATGTAGAGAGGCCTAGAACCTCACTAAGGTCGACTTTTTTTGCTTGTGTAAACACTGCTCAAATTCGAGCTTACTATTTTATGACAGTTTTATGTAATCTTGCTATTTTTTGATAATGAAGATGGAACCCTTTTTGAGCTAGCACTTAGTTACCTCAAAGGGCTGAAGCTCTTGGGTTAGGGCCCAATCCAAGTAGCCAAGCTTCACTTTACTTGTATTTGTATGCTTTACTTCAGTTTGTAGATTAGTTTGTTGTTAGATGTATTTCTCTTATGGTTAACAATAAGTTGCTTTTGATGATTTAGTAACTTGTTTTCATTTGTGCTTTATGTAGCACGTTAAGCAGTGATCAGAGAAGATTCAAAAGGCTATAAAAAGTGCCTTGGCCTCTCTTCCTCCCTCTGGGACCATGATTTGAGGCAAAGATTCTCTTACTACCCCAAAAACACAGATTTTCCTCATTCCTAGGACTTTTAGTGTTTGCAGCTCTCTAGTAGGTTGATAGTCCAGTTTTGTTTTGCTTTAGATATTCTTTATCGTGTTTACTTCCTGATTTGTAATAGTCCTTTTGCATGCTTTCCTTTCTTACAGCATTTCCCTCTATACATCATAGTTTAGGCCATTTTAATGTAAAACTCTGTTTTTCCTAGGATGCACTCATTTCATTGGTTGCTTGATTTTCTTAGTTGACTGACAGTTTCTATGCATCAGATCTCTTCCAGTGGTAGGCCAGCTTACTAGTAATCACACCCTCCATCTGATCCATGCCCTATAGGTCTCCCAAACCTCACCTCAATTCTGCCCTAGTTTCCTTCATTTTTCATAGAACTTCTTCCTCTCTCCTTGAGCAAACCCAATCATCTTTCTCTCTCCTAGTGATTCATGGTAGACCTTAGGTGCCCTAAAACCTTATTCCAACCTTCATCCACCTTTTTCACCCACTCTCACACCCTCAAAACAGCGAAAATTGCTTTCGGCCTCCTCCTGTAAGCCTCCTGTAGTTTCCATATTTTCCTCCTGTAGTTTTCCTATGTCCTCCTGTAGTTTTTCCTATAGGCTTTCTTTTGAAGGCCGAGTGTGGGAAAAGCCTCCAAAAGGCCACCTAAGACCTCCTAGGACCCATCCACACCATCCTACATCCTCCCAAGCTCCAAAACTACCCTCTAACGCCACCTGTTCGCCACCACACTCACACACAATAAATTAGATGGATGTTAAAGTTACATAAAAATCCAAAAATACGTTTTTGCTTATTTATTTATGGAAATAGCATGGTTAGATGTTGTTTACTTCCTTGAGTAGTTAATGGCATTTCTTTCATGGTTTTCATAGTGTTTTTGGCAAAAGTAGAATTAACTTGTTAATTACGGTTTACTAGGTTTTTCTTTACATTCCAGTCTTTCTCCTTTCTGCAGTTAGAATAACATTTGTAGATCTTTTTTTCCTTTCATCACACATAGATATTCTTCTAAAATATATAAAAGTTGGCTTGAGCTCCTAGTGATCTCGTGCCGGCTGACCAAGTGACAACCTACAGTGAGAACTAGTACTTGTGCATATAGCACCGACGCTTCTAAGTTTGTTACGAACTACTGGGTTGATAAAAGTAAAGTTGGTAGCCCAGGAGTTGCAGCATTCTTGCTGCATTATTGGTGCTCACCACATCTCTAATGGATTTTAATAAAAAGCTTTCAAGGTATCTTCATTTGAATTGTCCATCTTTGCTCTTTTCAAATTATAGTTGAATCTCTTAATCAAATCCTCTAAGTTTTCATCCTCTCTTTGCATCATTTTGAACATGTCATCTTTGTGATTGGTAGGCATGCAATAATCCGAATACCTATCCAAAAATGTTTTTTTCATGTCATTCCATGTTCTAATGGACTGAGTGACTAACCCCATGAACCATTTCAAAGCAGCTCCTTTCAATGTTAAAGGGAACAACTTAATTTTTTGAGAGTCTTTTAGATAATCATAGGTTCTGCACAAGACTTCAAACTCAAATAAGAATGTTTCAAGATCCTCACTTTTTAACCCATGGAAATTTGGGAGGACAAAAGGTGAGATATTTTTCATTATGGCATTTGTTTCCTCATACACTATAGGGAATCTAAAAGAATTATCTATTTCCCTATATCCTCTACCTCATCCATTATCTTCTCTACCTCCTCCATTATTTCCTCTACCTCTACCTCTACCTCCTCCAAATAGCCTAAATTCTCCATCTTCTCCTTCTTCTGCCATTATAGTTTCCTCACAATCAGTATAAGGTTCAACCTGCAAGGTTTCTTTCTCCTCCTCTGGTTCTTCTATTAATGGGATATGGGAGAGAGGTTCTACTTCTTCTTCCTCACGAGGTATTCCTAATTCTTCAACTAAAATGTGCTCTCCTATGGAGGTGAAAAGGGTTATTCCTGCTGTTGGAGATTCAAGATTTTTCTCCTCTAGGACTGACTTGGTAGATGAAGTAGGAGTTTCTTTTGTTTGGACTTCTGACTTTGAAATTTTAGGTGTTCTATGGCTGGGAGTATTAACTTGAGATGGAGGTATGTCTCTTCTTGTTCCTAATGGAGTGGGTGGTGTTGTAGGAGTTGAACTTCTGCCCCTAGCTATAAATCTACCCCTAGAGTCTTTTTCTCTATGCATATCATTTTTTTTTAATGTAAGAGATAAGGCTACCTAGTTACACTTCCCTGGCAACGGCGCCAAAATGTTTGGTCAATTTAGTGTCCTAAATTGCTCTACATAAATTATCAATCTGGGTATCGTAAACTGATGAAGTGTAGTGCACTGTTTGTGCTAGCTAACCCTTCTTACTTCATTGTTTTTATGTTTTATGTTGTTTTGGGGGTTTTTGGTCTTTTAATTCCTAATGATTTACAATGTAAATTATCAAAAATAAATCTAACTTTCTTAAAGACTACTCAAAATCTAAAAATGAAAACAGAGCTAAGAAAGAAATGAAAACAAAGCTAAGGAAGATATGGAAACAAAGCTAAGAAAGAAATGAAAATAGAGTTTCTATTCTTATTTTACCATTATTTCCAAATCATGAATCAAAACTGAAAGTGAAATTTGCAATTGATGTCTAACTAATTACAGAAATAAAACTAAATGAAATACTTGGTTACTCTGCCTCTCAATTTTGGGAGAAAGTCTCCTTGGGATGACATTTAAGTAATTTTGTACTTCGTTAATCTAAGAGAAAGCAAATACAAAGATGCAGAAATAACTCATTGCATAGATGAAATGTTCAACCACTTAGTTAAGGATGAATTATCAACTTGAAGGGTTTTCCATAAACATTCATTAACACCATGAGTTGGCATTTTAAACTAAAAATGAAATGGCAAAGACAGTAAATGACACTGATCAATTTAATTGAGAATTTAAACTAGCAAAACAGTGAATGAAGTAAACTATCCAACAATGTATCCTTATCATTCTTCAATCCTACTCTCATCTTGAAACAAGGTTAGTTTTTAATTGAAGAAACAAGATTACACTATTGAGTTCTATCTTCTAAACTACTGATAAGAACTAAAAAGAAATCAAGGGAATGGAAACTGCTCAAAATTATAAACACTGTTAGTAAGAAAATGATAGAAATTGCATTATAAACATTGTTAGTAAGAGAATGATTATAAACATTGTTTTAGAAAGAAAATTATAAATTTACAGTTAACAAGAAGAAGAAAAATAAATAAAATGGAACCTTCTTCAGGGGCCCTCTGCAACTGATTAGGCTACGCTTGCTCAATCAACTCCAAGAAAACTCCTTCAGATATTCATAAAAACATACAGTCTTCTCATATTAAAACAGGGACACAAAACGCCCAAAAATTATAGAGTCTAGAACTTCAATTTCATATTAAAACTATTACTAACTTCTTCGGTCCCTTACACAGTTATTTATAAGAAAAATCATATAATTGTTTGTGGAGAAAAGCATGCTACAACCAAACACGTAGAAGACAGATATGCGGAATTTCTTCCTCGGCTGCTGGAGAAATAAATCCAAGACATGGTGGTTGTTGGATTCATTTGTACAAGTGGTTGTTGGAGTCCGTAGGTACAGGTAGTTGCTCTGGATAATGCTTCCCATCACTGTGAAACGCATTAATTAACCACGAAACATAGTCCTGTTACCTTCGGTCTCTTTGTGTTTGACTTATCCATTGACCGTAGTCTTATGCCATCTTCTTTGTCGACCTGGGCTGAATGAATAGGACAGGGTCCATTTCATGATGATTTCAAAGCTACCCATGTGGCTAGTTTCTCCTTCTGACACCCGGATCCTATTAGAGCATGGAGGTAGCTGTGGAACAACTGGTTAGCTAATATACAAAAATTTATTCAAACAGCAAAACATAAAAAGCATAACATGTAAATCACTAAATGTCCTCCTCAAGACAGTATATACCAGTTATTAGTGATGAGAATGCATGTTTCTTATGGAAAAACAAAGAAAAGGAATGAGAAGAGTTGTTAGGGAAAGTGTAATTTTGAGGCTCAATAGAAGCCCTGGATGAATTTTCATTGATGTGTTCTATGAGATTCCACATTCATGCTTGGAATATGGCACGAGGGTGAAAGGGTGAAGAGATATTTCGCTCAGCCATTCTATTAGGTAGAACGTGGAAGTCCCATCCCGGGTTTGGATTTTGCATCATTAATGAAAGGTTATTTCTCCTTGTATTTCTATGACAATTTTGATGGATTATATGTGGTCTATATGGCCATACTTTCATGAGTATTTTTTTCCCTATTATGTTGGTTAGGTATGTGTTTTATGACAACAACCATGTATGGCTTTCCTCATGTTTTTACTTGTAATTTAATGATCAACGTATCTATGACCTAATGAATGGAATGGAAGTTGATTTGTTGAGGCATCAATGGTTCTTAGCAATTCTCAGCTAAGTATGAGACCCCTATGCTCAACATTGTTAATTACACCTCAAGATTACACATTTGCAATATGTTTGACAAAATGCTTGTCATGGCTAGTATGGGTCCAATCAAGATCTTGAACAAGTATTTGCTTTAGTAATGTCATTTCCATGTTATTTTAATGATCTAAAGAGATGGTTCAATTCTGGGCAATGACCTGGTCTCTGGGCCTGAAAAAGTGGGTCAAATCCCGGAGTTGTTGGCATAGCACTGACAGTTTTGGTCTCTAGTCGCTGGTAGGAAACCTTGTGAGAGTGACTTTGAGGTGTTGGTCGCACTCATTCCTATAGCATTGGAGAGACTTAGCCTTAAATTGTCCAAAATCTCAATGGGACCCCAAGGCAAGTTGTCCAAAGTATTGGATTGGTTCCTAAGGGTCCTATAGCTAATAATCAATGTTTGTATGGTTTGTTTCCGTTAGTTCCACTTCCTTAACATGACTTAGGAGGCCTAATCATATCATAGTGGCCTCTCGTTGCATATTTACCTCAACTGGCTGGTTGCTTGGGTAGATGTAAGAGGAGGGTGTTACATCAAGAGACTAGTGCCACTTTTTTCCATGGGTTACCCACTTTTGGTGGATAACACTACATAAACACTTAAGTTTAACTAATGCTTATGGATTGAATAATGACATCTTTGAAAACATAATTTCACATGATATAAATTCTCCATGTGGATCAATGTTTGACACAAACTCAATGTCATTTGTGTACTGCATATTTGTGCATAGCTCTAATACCATCACTACCTTCATCTATGATAATTTGAAACTTTAATGGTTGGACATTGTAATTGTTGCCTAATGTCATTACATCTTCATGACCTTTGAATAATGATGATGAATAATGATGATGAATAATTACATGTGAAAATATTCATGCAAATATAATTTGTGATTTGTTGTGCCATTGGATGTATGAATCATTGGTTTTAATCCTCTTTGAGTTTCATGGCATAAATTGAACATTAGTGAATGGTTTATTAGGCAAACTCACGTTTCATTTTGCAAGCATCATTTGAATAAGCTTTGGTTCTCTAAATTGAACGCATATTGTGTTTTTTATAATTAATGTGCACACTATTCACACATACTTAAACTTGCTTTACATCCCCAATAGCAAATAGTGTTTTTTGATAAACTCTTTTTGTGGATCACATTAAAAGAGCTTCCCTTCTTCATTTCATGATCTAGCTTAGCTTCACCTCTAAGAGCATCCTCCTTGGGTTACGAAGCTCCTTTTTTAGCCATAATGAGAGAGGCAAAGCCACAAAGGTGATAATGGGTGGCTTGCTTGCTTGAGAGTTGTCTCTTGGCTCTCTTGATGAGCTTAAGACTATTCCTCTTAGGTGAGAGTTTAAATCACAATAGAGATAATGCATTGTATGATTTATAAAGAAAATGTAGAAAGAGTATGAAAATAAATTTGTAACAAAATACTTGTTTTGCTAAATACCAGTGTACAAGTTCAAGTAAATAAAAAATGCACAGTGGATAAATATAATAAAAATAAAACAATTCAAGGGAATTATCTAATCCTATATCAATTTTTTTCCTCTTTTCGTTGATATAATTTCACAATATAATTTTTTTGAGTTTTCATCTATTTGGAATTTTTGTAGATCATTAATTTAAAATTGGGCAAAAATTCTACAGGTGTGGTTCCATTATGATTATGATGGATTTTTTTTTTCTACCAAAATATTATATGTTATCACTATAAATAGCTCGAAACATGATCCCCTTTGTTATAAGATTAACTTAGTCCAAATTTAAGGGGCTAGGTGACCTAGTTGTGGTCAAGTATATTGGCTTAGTAAACTCTAATCGATTTACCAATAAATTACATTGTGGTTTATATTTTCATAAATATGATATAAAATTTATTTTCCATATTAGTTTAAACATTCACGTGATTATGAATTTCCATGTACAACATAGTATTTAATTATTACTTTATTAATAATTACATGATATAAAACGGACTCTCCAAATTAGTTAAAACATTCACGTTATTTTAAATTTGCACAAATCATTCAAATATAAGGTTATTACTTTATTTTTGAAGGCGAAAAACCCCGTTATATCTTATTTTTCGATTGATAGTGAAGATAACTATCACTAATTTCTCTCTATGAATGTAAATTGACTCATCACTATTATTCAAAGAAAACCATACTCCCCGAAATGGCTCATTGGTGGTTTGTAAAGGGGCATATTTTTCACTCTTATTAGATGCCTTCAGGTCATGGGTTATTAATATGTTTCATTATATCCAAGGAATACAAACTCTTAGCTAATTAGAAGTAGTTTTAGGTATTACTCTAGGAGCAAAGGTGATTCCATCCTAGATGGTATTTGCAAGAAAGCCAATATCTCGTATTTTCATGATGAAGTCTACAAAAATATGATCATTTTCTTTCAATTAGAATCAAGCCTCAATCCCATACATCAAACCATATACTACCCTTGATTATTGTTACTTTATCAAATTTATCATCCATAAACATATTATACAAATTTGTCATTGATAACTTTAATATAAAATTTATCTTCTAGGGTGTTTGATTATTATTAAGTCAAATCAACCTACCATCTATCCATTTTGGAATTGTTTCTATGAAATAAATCTCTCTTTATACCAAAAATACTATGCCATTTTTGTTACAAATGTGGAACGTGACAACACATAAGCTCTAATATGCATGACCTTTATGCCAATGGGGACAACCATAAGGGAGTGGTGCCTCTTGCTGAGATAATGGTTGATTGATTGCAATGTGAGTAATGACTATCACTAAGTCATTACTAAAGTGTATATATTAGTTTTTATGCATCTTGGAGTTGTTTCTATGTCATAAATACATCATGCAATGATTCAAATGTAATAATAATATTTGGTTACAAGAAAATGATCTATGAACCGAAGAACATGGAGGAAAAATCACAGTGTTACAATGGGAGATATGGGAGTTGGAGTTTTTTTAAGTAATGTAAAGCACAACCCTTTATTCTACCTAACAACAACCATGAAAGTCAATCCCAGCCTTATTGATATTGTTGTATTGATACCTCTCTATATCAAAAATATTATCCCACTTTTTTCAAGAGAAGTGGTCCACGACAACACATAATCTTTAATATACCATAATACTTATGCTAGTGGGAATAACCATGAGGGACTAGTACCTCCTACTAACATAATGGTTGATTTGTTGTAGTGTAAGCAATTCTCATTACGAAGTTGCATATGCTAATAATTTGTGCATCATGGAATTGTTTCTACAACATAAATACCTCTCTTTGAGTGATTCAAATGTAATAATTTTGTTATGAAACTAGCTCACAAAAGATAGAAAAGATAGATCAATGCCTTAGAATTCAGCCTCTTCAAGGGGGAAACTTCCTTTACATTACACAAATGAACAATTCCTGGATGATACAAATGACAAAACCTCCTTTCTATATATAGGAGTCAGAGGGGTCACAATATAACCAAGCCGACCTAACAATAATAATATAAAGGCACAAAAATAACAATAGTGGGATTCTATGGG